>JAPYZR010001270.1:0-31547 GCA_030522945.1 Trichopria nigra | reverse complement strand
TTTGAACCATTCCTGTACTTTGAGAATGTATTCTTGCAGATATTGGGAGGCTGCGATCGAACTCGAATTCACTGATAATAATGCGGTATCATCTGCATAATAATTTACATAAAATAACATTTTTCGTCAGTAATTTTTGTTCCTCAAGTGGAAAGTCTTCTTCAGATTAAAATATTGGTATCACGGACCAAACTAAATAAATAAAAAAAAAAAATTAAAAAAAAATTTTTTTAAAATGTAAACGACATTTTGGCCGCCATGTTGTAAAAACATTTTTTTCTGCCGTGACTCTTTAGTGCAACTACATTGGATTCATTGAGAACAACTATGGTAGAGACGATATTTTTGCAAAAAAAATTTGTTTTTTTTGAAAAACCTTATTTTCAGACTTATATTACAAACTACAAAATCGAAAAGTTGTGTTTGAAGTAGAATTTCAGGACTGGCGTTTATAGGTTTAACAATAAGGATTCGAAATTAAAAAAAATATATCCTTTTTTTAATCTTTTTTTAAACCCTTTTTAATCAAAATGTTGCCTTTTCAATTCTTCGTTTTTAGTATTATTCATAAAACAGTATTTATAAAACGTATTCCTATTGCAGAATTACAAACCGCCAGGGGCGAAGGATATACCGGTTGATTTTCGAGTGACGTTTCTTAGAAATGCACCTAATTCTATCGGCGTCATACGATCTAAAGGTAAGGTTCTCTAGATGTTATTTACTTGACATCATAAACTACTTCTTCTATCTGTCTTTAAATAAAAAATATCATTAAATACGAACGCATAACAAAAAAGCAATTAAAAACAAATTAAACTCACTACAATTCTTTCAGAATAAACACTCAAATCTCGAACGAGTTTAATTATTATAGTTACACAAACGCATTGCTAATTCGCATGTTTTAGCAATAAATAATAAAAGAGGTATTTTTATATTCGGTTCAGGGACATTTACTGGTCGACAACAAAGAACCATCAGAGATGCGAGAATACTTTTCTATCGTATATTTTAGTGCGCTGAATCCAAATTCGTTTCTTTCAATTTTTTTGCACTAATGAAAATAATAATAATAAAACACCAGAAAAGTATATTTGCATTTCTGATGATTTCGCAAAGTCAAGTTTTATTGACCGGTTTTATTCGTTTCATCGTCTATCGAATAGTTTGTTTTTGTATATGCATATGCACGTGTGTGCTTACTTTTTTTATTTATCATTGTTTCTTCCACGTTAGAAAAATATGTGAAACTAATGCGAATTACGATTCCATTTAAGCTACCGGAGAACCACCATTGTGCATGAGCTGCGTCCTTCCATTGGCCATTCGAAATGCCCTTGATTCTGCAAGACGCGACGCTGGGCACGACGACGCTTGGTATCCATTAAGTAAGTACAGCTCCCTTTACATTTGCTACATATGTACTAATTATTGTTTCATCTGCAGGTGGTCCCGTCACTCCGGATAAGATATTGCTGGCGAGTCTCACCACTAATAACGTTATGATACTCTAATTTACTATTCCATTCACTCGACACTCAGAAATTGCTGTTTCATCGTTATCTCGAATAAACTAAAGCATATCAAATTTTTCCTATCGCTCAACATTTATAATCTCACCTAATGCATGCATTTAACTGTCTATTTTCGTTTGCCAAAGTTTGTGCGTGTCGGTATGAACTAACGAAACTTTGCACGCAGTTAGTCCCATTGCGGGAACACCTACATCCCCCTCCTTACGTGTCGTAAACACATAAAAGCAATTTTTGTGGCATGCATGACAAAAAGGTAGTGAAAAACAGTCGAAACGGAACACAATGTGTGCTTTTTTTTTTAAATTTGAAACGTCAGATACATTATATTTCAAAACTACAAAAAGCTTTTGGTTAAAATGGTAGTCGAAATTAAAATTATAATTAACATTAACAAAATGTAGAGATTTTCGAAATAAATCAGTTTCGATTCACAAAACTCCCGCTCGAAAAATCCATTGACAAAAGGCCGACCATCCAAAATTTATCGATTCGAAAACGGTAATTCTCAAACTGGATTTTAATAATGCGGCTGTCGTGAAATTGCTCACTTCTTTGTTATGCTCTATGCAATTCTCCGACTGCTCTATTATTAAGTACGACTATTATTGTAGTCGTGCATACAGTTATTTTTAAAAATATTATCACAGTATGTCGTAATCTATACGTGCAAAGTTAACAGTTATATATAAAAACATTTCACGATTAAAAAATTATATACTTAAAAATGCTTAAAAGGCACTTGAATTATTTTATTCATGCTTATAACGAATTCGGCACAATCATAATATGTTTCCAAGGGATCTTTCCACATGGCAAGCAATACTCGTTCTTAAAACTATTCATTAAATACCAAGGAAATCTCACGACGGCACAATCAAGCGGATTTAAAATAAACGACAACTTCTCCTGATTCATGCCAGGATACCCGGATGGGGCGCGATTGCCGGAATTATTCATAAATGGTAAAAACGGATTCATTCCGTGGAACGACGACAGTGAGCCGTTCGGGGAAAGTGAGTCTTCTGACGGTACTTCCTCTCTCAACAGACTCTCCGAAAACATAAAATGGTCGAATAACTTGAACGTGTTATCGGAGGGTTGCCCACGATCGTCCACCGGGGCATTGTAATTCTTCGAATTGTAGTTTTTACTTCTTTTGCCTTTCTCGCCGTTGAACGGGGCTTTTGTCTGCTCAGGATTACGCATATTCTTATTATTTTTCTTCTGTATCCGTTCGTTTTTCTTTTTTTCTGCATGTGGCTTTAAGGAGGTGGTCATGATAACGTCTCCTTTCCCATCCAAATAACCGCTCTCTTCAATCTTTGAAGAAAATAAAAATAGTGTAAATATGAAGATTTCTAATACATATTGATTTACTTTTATTGCCTTAAAAATTGATCTCAATCAATAAAAAACAAAAAAAAAAAAAAAAATAAAAAATAAAAAAGAAACATTGCTCAACCGTTAACGAATATTTTCCCCTTTTCGCTCTTCCTGCTCTAGACACTTCAGGTCTGCCCTAAAAATGGAGCGTCGTTTTTTCCTCACCAAACAGTTTAAATTCGTTAAAAGGATTCTAAAGTAGAACAGTTACCGACCGAGCATTGCAACAATAAAAGTATAAATATAAAATGATTGAGACTTTTTTTCACAATTCAGGCTCTGAAAGGGTGATTCTACGTAACATATACAATCCCAACAAAAATTGGAGTAAAATCGTTTAAAATAAATTAAGAACTTTTGGATACAAATTATTTTTGAGGAAGGTACAGAAAAAAATTATTTGTTTCCAAAAGTTTACACTCAATTTTACATAATTTTCATCGGAATTTTGTTGAGGTATTATATATGTTATATATAATCACCCTTCCAAAGCCCAAATTTTGTTAAAGCATTTCAATCATTTTTTATTTATACTTTTCTTGTTTTGAAGTTAGGTCGGTAACTGTTCTACTTTATAACCCCCTTATTGGAAATTCAAACTTGTCCCGACCACATTCATTAACGTTCTTACCGAATTCGTAACGTTCATTTTTGGATGAGCCCAATCAATCCCTACTTCAACGCCAGGGCAAATGTTCCTTTTTTCTGGCAGTAATCTTCTCCGAGCCATTGCAGCACCGCGATGGGTTCCGAAGTGTACCAAAGCAATTTTTGGTTTATTCGTACTCGTTCTATAAACTGATACTTTGTGGACGTCATCGGTCAGCATCCAAATTTTCTAAAATTAACAGTTGTGTATTAAAATTTATTACAAATTTTAGAATCAGCGAAGATGGTTTAAGTTGCTGAAGTTCAAAACATTGGAGTGCAACGAAAATCACGAATCTTTTTTATTTATCTTAATGCATAAAAAGTGTACAAAACGATAAAAATGATTGGATTTGAATTATTTATATTTGTTCATTGGTAAAATTAAGTCAGTGACGTAAAATCATTGGACGGTAGTGCATGCAGCGTCATCTGCGGTGATGAATGTCAATAAATACATGAGGAAAAAGAATAATATCGTTTAAAAAGATGTAAGAAAATAAACAAGATGTTGATGTTTGGTTGCTCCATGCAAATGAAAAGGCTGAGCGCCCTTCCATTTGTTAAAAAAAGAAAAAAGGTACAAATTTTTAAAAATGAGCACAATAAGATACGAGCGCAAACTTATTCCATTCTCGTAAATGTAAAAATTGAAGAAAGTAATTGACAAATCGTTATTTTAACAGGCCCTCATTCTATTCTTGTGCTAAAATTCTTTTGCATTTTTTATCAATTATGTGTTTATTTTCAACAATGCTTCAGCAACAGTTATAGTTTCCTCGTCTCATACTCAACGAAATTAGATTTTGGCGCATTTAACCCTGTAACATTTTTACTTCAGTGTTACACATCATCTTTATTGAAAGTACGAAAATGTAACAAACATTTAAGGTTACGTCAACATTATGCCTGTTTTTTTTTTTTTTTTTTTTTGGAGGAACCGCATCGCCTTTCCATTGAGCAACCGAACATCAACCTCGTGTTTTTCAACACTTCAATTCTATTATTCATTTTCCTTCGCAATCGGCACCAAATGCCCGTAACGTTTTTGAAACGTTTCAAAAAAGTTAAATTTTGTGCCGCTTGGGTTATGTGCCCTTTATCTTTGTCAAGTTCCACATGTCACCACAGATGGCGCCGCATGCGCCCCCGACCGAGGCGAATTCCTTCGTCAAAATGAAGCGGAAAGAGTGCGAGGGACCGCGTGTCGCGATACACAATTTACATACAATTTCATAAATCCTTACCTTAATGAATCTTGCCGTATTAAGTCCCGTGGGGAGACGAGTGATACACAGTCTACAATTATTTACGCTAGCTACCACGCCGATGCAGCGGCCGGGCACGATTTCGTAATTGTTTAGCTCGATGATTGCTCTTTGTGCCTCTTCCGGGCATGAATACATGATAAAGCAGAAACCACGATTGGTTCCCGAAAAATTCATCATCAGACGAATCTCGTAAATCGATCCAACTTTGCTGAAAATATTGTACAGCGTGTCTTCGAATAGATCCCTCGGGATCTTGCCGACGAAAACTTCACACTCGGGACCGGGCGGTGGCCCGACCCAGCCAGGCGGTGGACCGCCCAGTTTCCTTTGCCCGTTGATTTGAGCAATTGTTAATCCATGTTCATCCTGAAGACGCAGTACATTTCGCGAAACATTTATGAAATGTTCTACGTTACTCATCGCACTTGGTGGCATCTTGTTCTGAATTCGGTCTGCTAAACAAAAATACATATATTTCGTTTGAAACGTGCATTCCGGAAGTACATAGGATGAATGTACTTGACCTACACGAAATTAATGGATTGAAAGCTTGCGTCATCTCTCAAAACTTATTATACCGAAGAGAAAATTTATTTAGGACAACCAATTAAGATCGCTATAAGTACGGGAAAAATCGATTTCTCCAGGTCCCGTTTCCCGATTATACGCTTGATATTATACTATACATATTGTATCATTGGACACTTCAAGATTTGAAATTCGGCTTCTCGGAAAGGATCAAGTAGATAAGGCAGGTAGCGGGCGAAAGTATAGAGATAGGGAATGAGCCGGTAAACGGAGGAAAAAGGAACATGCGTACGTAGCAAATAGAGAAAGAGAGAAAAGTGGAGTGTTCTATAGTCGGGGATTCCCCGAGGTTTTTCACTCGAGCATTCGTTCACTTTTCCAACTAATCAGTGCACGAAATGCCGCCTCTGATAAAAGCAAATCGTGCGCTGATTGTTCCTTGATTAAATTTCCGGTTTAAATGTCATTTATAACAGTCCGATTAATAAAAGAGAGAATTTAGAGAATTCAAGGGGTAATTCACGCCTCATTTTTAACCCATGACGAATATTATAATAATAAAAATATAGTAATACACAGAACCTAATACGCAGAAACTATTACAGGAAAATTTTAGAAGCCCTCAAAGCGACATTAATTAAAATTTGGGAGCAACTATCTCTCTCTAAGATTGAAAATGCATGCGTACCATAAAGTTACTGTTTTAAATGAAATCTACAACTTTTAGTTGTAGCATTTGAAAATTTTTTATTATTTTGATAATAATAAATAATAAATGTAAAAACTGTGAAAATTATCTTTCTCGAGTTTTATTATTATTTTAAAAATAAAAAATATTGTTTTAAATATACATATAATTATAGTAAAAATCATAAAATATAAATACTAATAGAAAAAGCAAACTCGAGCAAACTGCAAAAATGGATTTCTACACAGTAACTAGCTATTACGGATGTTCGTTAAAAAGTAAATTTTATATATATTATAATTTAATTTTACTTTTATTTCAAATACTGTCTACAATTAATATCTTATATTCTGTATGTACTGATGTGAATGAGTGATTGAGTGATGGCAGACAGACAAAAGAGAATGAATAATTATGTGTTATTGGATTTTGTTCCAATATTTGTCTATGATTCAAGTGCAAATTGAAAAAAATGTTACAGACATTTTAATAAATCAGAAAATTAATAATGTAAAAAATGTACTTTAAAATTAAAAACATTTGTTATATTGTTCAGTTTACTCATTTTCTAGGGATTAAAAAAAAAAAAAAAAAAAAATTCACAATTTATTGCCTTTGTTAACGGCGGTATTGAGGAGACAGGAATATTTCTAAGAAAAATCTAAAATAAGCAAAATTATTGATTTCAGAACCTTTTGAACTTTTCTTCTGAAAAACTGTTACAAATTATGTAAATTCAAGGGATTTCAATCAAAGATAATTTATTATCTCGAGGAAAAGCTTCTCCGCATGATGCAGAAACCAATAGCAGATTCAAAATGTAGGGGTTCATTTAATCTGCGCAAATAACCCAAAATATGAATTTAAATCCCTACTGGAGTCTTTAAAATAATGAGAATCTAGCTTCAATGAGATATTCTTTGGTTAAGTAGGAAATGTTTTTCCTAAGTCAATAAATCGCCTTTGTTTGAAATCCTTAGTAATACTATTTTTAAAGAAAAGTTGAATCGTAAATAAAAGTTTTTAAATAAATGACTTTTGTTTGTTAAAATTTAGGAACAATAATATTTCTATTCTCATAAATGTACCAAAATATATTTTCCATGTGATTTTTGTGTATTACCTTCTTACAAATCGTACTTTACATTGCACATTTTTTAAATTCTTATTTTTAAATGCTTATATCGAATATCCATAGAAATTTTTTAATTACAGGCAGAACAAAAATTAATTCCATGTGTTTTAATCTCGCAATGACTTTTACTTTACTTTAGTTTCAGAGCTACTTAATTTAAACAACAATTTACCTAAATATTATTTGAAATCTAAAGCCCTACTTAGCCTATATGTGAGTTCCGTTTATTGTACACAAATGCTATTTAAATTTAAATATATGATTATTTACATACATACTTGGTGTAGATCTAGAAAATATTTTTCTTCAATGTTGTATATCATTAAACAAACTTACTCTTTGTAAAAAGAAGAGAACAGAATACAAAAGTTTTAAAATATATAAACACTAATTTTTCTACTTTTATTCCAACGTTTCGAAAGTTATTTTCAAGTTCAGAAAGTAAAACAAAATTCGTAAAATCGATTAACGGAAATAAAATTATTCCCGCCTATATTTAACGGTAATCACGTTTAAGTTGCGACAAATACGGACGGATATCTGCATTCGCTTGTTTCTCCGTCATTTGTTTCGCAGAACTTTTGTGACAAATGAAAAACGCATAATGCACAATGGAGACAATGGCGTTAATGCGTAAAATTACAATATAATAACCAATTAAAATTATAATAGCCAAAACTTTTCTTACGTTATAGGTTGGAAATGAAATTTTGTTAGGTTACAAATGAAATATGAAATGCGTAAATGAAAAACGTAAAATATGCACCGGCAATTTCGGTGATATTTTCAAAGGATAGGCGAACAAAAAGTACGAGCAAGTAGTAGCTTCAATAATGACGTAATGATGAACATTCGCAACCGAATTTGCAAGAAAACAATAATAACAGATTAAATTGGAGAGTGAGATAATTATGAGAAAATAAATGACGATGTCGTACCGCGTTGCGTCGGTTGCGTCCTTAGGGCTTCGCCGTCAATCGTCTTGGATTTCTTTAAAAGATGCACTTGATGCACTTCAGGATACCAGGAAGTTTCTATTGAAGATAGTGAAGTTTCAGGCAATTAACATAATTAATTAATGAACAAACTGGTATAAACTGCGGATTCCTGTATCGCGGAGACGGAACACTTATTAAGATCGCGGAGCTGCACTGGCTGTGGCTGCACCTGCACTAATGAACTGCGCAAATTGTAATGCGCACAGCTAATAAATATTATAAACGCTAGTATGTACCACACTATAGTTAGTTGAAACTCGAAATATCGAAAACCTCGAAATCGAAAGTTCTCTTGTCCTTGTCTCTCTCTTGTGAAAACAGAAAAACAGTCAAGGTCGGTTTCGTTTACATTTCGTATACTGCTTACATATATATATCAGATTATATCTAGCTTATATTGAAAATGCCAATTCTTCGCATATGTGTGTCCTATATGTAAATATACGCATTGACATGTATCGCATGCGATATTTTATTAAAAAATATTTATGTGATTTGTAGTGATTTTCAAATACACAATGTATGTATCTCGCATGCGATTATGCTAGTGAATTACGTAAAAATTTAAGAATCAATCTTGTAACTAGGATTTCAAATGTATACGGGGTTATACCCATAGTTATACTATTTCTGAAGAAACGGCATTTATGTCTTCACGAGTGCTCAACTATAAAAAAACTGAAAATATATACCTGACATTATAAAAATACTTTATGAGAAATATTTCATGGATAATACTACATATACCGTCATTTGCTTCAAGGTATATCACAATTGTTTTACATTTTCTACATTTCTTTGTTAATTGTAGCTTGACATTTATATTATTTCAATGTTTCTGACTTTCATGAACATAAGGATCTTTCAGAAAATGTTTAAAAAATGCAGTATGCATTTTAAATTCTAATTTTACGTGCGTGTAAAAAAGTTATAAAAAATTAATAAACGCCTTGAGAGTTAATAATAAATATAATTATAGTCGATCTCACCTATAGATTTTTTGTTTGTTTACTAATTAGACAGAAAATAATATAGTATATTCATGCATAAAATTGTTTGATTCTAAATATAAGTACGTAATGCTGGGAAATGATAAAAACCAAAGTATCCAAACCATAGTATAGTCATGATTGACCTTCCCAGTAAACGAAAAAGGATTGGGAGGTCAAATTTTGGATTAAAAAGGATTAGGAAGTATTTAAATTCATTGGTATGTAAAATGAATCCATCTTAATCATTCTGAATCCTTAATCCAAAATTTGAACATTCAATCCTTTTTCGTTTACTGGGTTTTTTAATATTGGTCTAATGTTTAGAGACATATGGTCTTGAAAGAAACATGGTATTATCGAATGAAACAACAATGAATATACTCACAATAAGCCAAAACAAAATTTTTTTATTACTTATTTTGAACTATTTATTAATTTATGAATTCTCACACTAAGAGATTTTTTATTGTGAAATCGATGAATTTTCTTTTTGTGCAGCACAATCGTGATTGAAATAATATTAAAATTTTATTTTATTATTGTAGGGATTTTATATAGAGGAAGTATATGAGACTGAAAAAAAAAATTGTTATATACCGCCCAGTAAACGAAAATGCATTGAAAGTCAAAAATACGAATTCAAACGAATTAAAGTATATTCACGTAATTCGTACAAGAATACGTAATTATAGACATCAAAGAAGTACTATCAACCATATATGACCATAAAAACAACACTCTACAGAAGAAACAATTATATTTCTTTAAATTATGTTTTGAAGTAAGTATACAATAAACATTTAAAATGGTTTTTATATAATTAGTTGATTTTTATATAACTATACTCCTTAAAAATTTTCATTCAATTTAGTACTGATATGGGCACATTTTTAAAGTCTATACTGCGAACCTTAACAGAGATTAAAACTGATTTTTCTCAAATATATTTCTAACATTAAAATGTGGAGAGATAAATTTATTTATCAAGCTAAAAGATTGCTAAATCTGTATCTCCATCAAAGATTTCTGTACAGGAGCCAATATCGACAAAAATCTGAATGGATACAATTGTCACAGGTAGTATAAAATCTAATTTTACTCAAGCTTATTATTTGTTTGTTTATATTTTCAATTGTACAGTTCTGATAAAAGATCAATTATGACGTAAATGAAAGCAGACTAATTTCTTATTTAATACATGTAAACTACAAAGTTCATATGAAATACAAAGTTCTGGATAAAAACTAAATTGTTCAATGACATATATGTTGAAGAAAGTTAATTTTCTTCGAGTTTACATAAATTTTTTTGATTTTTAACGATTGGCTTCCAATAGCAGTAAAGGAGACAATCACAATATAAGTTAAAGTGGAATAATTTTAAATGAATAAATGCTATTTACTTCTTATATGCATATATTTACTTAATGTGTATTTTTTGAGTATTTTGTAAGAAATATACATAAACATGTGTCATTCTAACTTAGTGTTAAAAGTTTGAGTTTTCCAAGTCTTATCAGGCATGAGAGTTTCTTCAACAAAAGTAACTCGATTGGCAGTGTCTATCAAAAGAATTGAATGTGTTCTCGTTCCATATCCAGCTGGTTTATGAGTAACGAAAACTGAGCTCAGTTCGGTACATGCCTCAGGACTTCGTTTTTCCAACTCGGCATCCGGAAGATGTCTGAAAAGTTTATCATAGATGATATTTTTAAGCTCTTCATTACTAATTTAAAAATACTCTAAATAATGATGATCTCATAAAATAAGATCTGCAGGAAAAATTTCAAAATTTTGCGGATCAAAGCATCATTTGAAATTAAAAAAATGTATGTAACTGCAAAAAAAGTGTTTTATGTACCTCCGGAATCCTTCTATGTCTTTCTTATTTAATTTTAATATTTCCATATTTTACAAGATGAAACTACTTCATAAATTCATACATAAAACTCTTTAGAAATTTATCAAAATAAGTTGCAAGTTGCAATGAATTTAAAATCAGACGCTTTTGAATAAACTTTTGAATAAGTTCTCTTCTGATTATTATACAATTAGGGAAATTAAAGTTGAAGCATTTAATTTATTCAAATTTCAGTAAATTATACGTACCTTTTATCCCATTTTAAGAATTGTAGTAAGTCATTGATGAGACTTTGTTGTTGAGTAACAAGTACATCTTCAACAATGCTTTGAAATTTATCCATACCTACTTGAACTTTCTTATAAGGTTGTTCCATGGCACTATTTCCAAAGCCTAAGATTTTGTCTTTTAATTGTACAGGTTCGGATGAATCTAAAATACTACTCAAGTAATACGTACTGCTTTTCCTGTAAACATTGTTAAATATGAATGGACAAGTAGCTCAGCATTAAAAATTGTTTGTTTTCACGGAGACATACCTTAAATCAACTAAAACTAAATTGTATGCATTGTATAATTGTTTTTCTTGATTAATTTTGTGCAGCTTATTCATAAATGACAGCGTAGATTCTGGAGCAATGAGGTAGTCTTTGATCAAATTTCCTCTGCCTACGGCCGTTCTATTGTTGGATTTTTGTTCACCACTGCGATTCAAAACAATACCTGCTCGACCTGTGATAGTATTGATCGCTAGCCATGCTCCGCCTTCTTTTCCTGGTTCCATGTCCATTCCTGAAAATACAGATTATTAGGTAAAAAGTAATAAATAATAATATTTGCACGTGCATTGCACACGATACATCTAAATTTATTATGAAATTTATGTTAATACAATTTTATTTATAGCTTTATTATATTTGATATTTAGTTACATTAATATGCGAAGCTAAAAATTGATAGTACCTCCCAAACATCCGGGATAATCTTGCCAATAGTGAGCTGGCTTGGATGGACGGATGTAGTACTCATCTCGATTGGAGGCCAATATCAGTTTGTAGAACCCTTCGACTGCGTCTGGGTTTTGGTATATAAATAATATGCACATCACTGAAATTGATCTTGATACAGGACTGATTTCATCGTTGCCCACTTCTGAAAAAGGTAAGCATATGTAGTTTCAAATCTATCGCTGCTAATTTCATATCTTGATTATTGATCAAATGCGTAACTACGACTCACCTTCTGCAAATCAATAAGATAAGGTTGTTTGTTCGCTTCATTCAGCCTACGATTAATTCGAACCTTTTCCTGACAATGCGGTTTTGACGAGTCACAAATCGCGCTTATTAATGCGACAGTAAGCAGTAAACGCATAATCAGCTGACGAACCAGCTGATTGGAGAATCCGTGATATACGTCGGGGTGCGTTCCATATGCCCGGATGATAATTACGTCGTCTCTAAAGTGATGTTCTTTCTTTTTCTTTCTCATTGTTTTCATTCTGTGTGTTTCTAAAGTTTACCTTTTATCGCGTATTTGCCCGGGAATTTCGAACGTGAAGCTCACGCTTTTAAAATCTTGCGCGTTTAGAGTATATACTTATAAAAAATAAAAAATTGCAAATTTAAAAATACTTTTCTTTAAAATGTGAACTAGTTATTCAGTTATTCCTCGCAGTAGATACGATCCTTCAAATAATACTAAAGTGAAATCAGTCAAAAATTCAACTAGCCACTTTTGAAATAAAGAAAATTAAAATTTGAAGGTTTATTTTATTTCATTTATACGATGTATTCGTTCAATTATCGAACGACTTCACTGATATTTTTTGAAAGATCGCATTTACTACGTGGAATTACAGTACCAGAACTCAAATTTAAAAGAAAATCAATATTTGAATTTGCACATTTTTATTTTCTAGGTTAGGTCGGAATTGTTTACATAAAATGGCAGTCATGGTTTAATAACATAAGGGAGCATTTTAATTATCACACAAAAACAGAAGAGAAGATATAGCGTCTTTGCGGAATCTAATATGGCGGCCCCAATATGGCGCCTACAAACTCTTAATTTGTATAAAAAATATTTAAAAACGTACATAAAATTTATAAATTTAGACCTTCTAATAGAAGAAGGTCTAAATTCTAGTTAGAAAAAAAAGGCTATGAAAAATGTAGGTTTGTTTTTTCTTTTCGTAAATTTGTCCATATTTCTACTATCTTTTACCTGTTTTTTGAGGTTAGAAAAAAAATGAGCGGTGGTAGCTAAACTCTAACGCCCGATTCGTGTTTAGTAAATAAAACTTCATCATAATATACATATAAAGAACTATAAACATGGTCTAAATTTTAATTTTATGTACGTTTTAAAATGTTGTTTTATACAAATTAAGAGTTTGAAGGCGCCATATTGGAGCCGCCATATTAGATTTTGCAAAGGCGCTCTCGGCATTTCAAAGTATATGCGTCAAGCTTTAAAATGAGCCCTTGTTAAAATTAAATAATCATTTATTCATTTATTTATTTCGCTCGACAAATTTTTTTTTCACTCTTCGCAAATATATCAACAAATTTCGTCATTTTTATTTTAAACAAAAAGTGGACATCAATATCGCAAATATTCCGAAAACTGAATTTTTAAAAGCAACAGAATTAGTTTTAAATTTCGTATTTTTTCAAATGTCAAAATACTGTATACAAAAACAAGTTTTCGGAGTTCACTGGGGCTCATTGTCTCCGACGTAGTAATGGAATTTATTGAAGATATCTTCATTTCAAAACCATCCATCAAAATACATATATATGTGGATGACACTTTGACAAATATATACCATGTGAATATTTAGATAAAATATTAGATATTTTCAATACAGCTTTAAAACAATAAAAGGCATGGAAAACAGATTCACAGAATGACTGATTACACTTTCTACACATACTTTTAATTAAAGATAAAAACTGCAAATTAAAAACAGATTGTTATCGTAAACATTATACATATTTTACGGATGATAATATCTTCAGCCTCAATCAGATCATCCAATGTCATTTATTTATTTATTTACTAATAAACGGACTAAAAGTCCCTACAAAAGAATGAAACAATAAAAATCAAAACAAAATATAATGGTTTAATAGAGAGCAATTAAATTATCAGATCATAATAATCAGAAAAAAAAAGTTTATTTTGGTCAAAACGGTCAAAACTTTAAAAGCATAAAACCTACTCTAAAACAACACAATATTAGAGTAGTACACAAATCGTTAAACGCTAACGTTGGAAGAATAAAACCACAAAATGATGAAAGAGACCTTGAACATCAAAGTGGAGTAGTTTACGAGATAAAATGCAATCGGTGCACTGCAATAGTATACATGGGATAAAGAGGAGATTATTAAAAACAAGGACTGAAAAAAAAAAAAAATGTTTGAAGATAAAAACAAACATGCAGGCTAACAATGCACAGAATAAATGCAGTACATAATTTTGACTACAATGAAGTAAAAAAACTGGTAAAAGAAAAAAAAATTAGATTTGAACAATAATATTTACCAGACTTGTACTTTTCTTTATTACAATTTTAGATGTAAATCGCAAATGATAATAAGTTTTATTTATTTACTTATTTATTTATTTACTCTATCTACGTGACATCAGTATCACATGTAAGCATAAATGTATCGAATTTACCAGACTAGTTTATTATTACAATGTCTTCAAACAAGAACTTTTATTCAATTTATATAAATATTGTATAAATATTATTTACAAAAATCCGTTCGTTTAAAATTTTCTTTTCTTATTTTCTTACTTTTAGCGACAAGTGTTTTCTCATACCGTCTTCAAATGTGTTGTATATGATTTATGTACAATAGAATGTTTCGTCCGGAAAGCAAGCAAATAATCGGATTTTTAGCTACATTTAAGATTAATGAATATTTTTAATTCCTACTTTTACGCGAGATATTTCAAAATATTTTTTTCACATTTACGTAACTTCATCAAATGAGGCCACTGTAAGTTGTGCAAAAAATTTAGCGCGTGAACGTTAATACGTAGGTTAAAGTCAGCTCCAATAGGCGCGTGATAATTCGCTGATAACTGAAACGCGATAAAAATAAATAGGGGTTAATAAACATTAATTCCTTTTAGAGTCAATTTGTCAATCATTTCCCTTTTGATCGTGTCTCCTAGATTAAACGTAAGCTCATTAACTTTTCATATATCATACTTTCCATGCTTTTTGTATTTCTCAGAAAAATTGTCTCCAAGTGCCTGATGCACCGCATCATTGTTTTCAAACTTTTCGTCAAATACGAATGAAAATTTGAAATTACAGAAATCTTGACAATAAAACAGTTTAGTTTTGGACCCGACATATTAGATCCACCATTTTGAATTTCAACTCAATTATGTCATTCAAAATTAAATACATTTGCTGTTTATTAATTTGTTAAAGATTGAGTATTGTGGTGGTTATTATTTACACAAATGTTACATTGAGGTTACATATTTGCAACTATATTGACGGTGAACCACATTCCTAATAGATTGAAGAATTCTTAAAAGAGTAAAAAATTAGAGAGTGAAGGACTAATTTAATAATGGTGTAATGAACTGTTCTTACTACGAAAGTACATATATATAATTTTTATATTCCTAAAATTCATATAATTCGCTTTATTTATTCATTATATCGATTTGGTCATTTCTATTTATTGGACAATTTAATTATCACATCACCTTTTTGGATATTCACTTCAGGATATTCAGAACAAAAGAAATTTTCGTAGACATATTGTACTTTATTGTTTTTGTTCTCAGCTACTCGAAAACATTGAACCTGTAACATAAATAGGAATTATTGGCAGATTTTTGAGCCTACTGTTATTTGATGACGTATAAAACGTACAACGTATAAAGAAAGAACTTCCGGACGACTTAGTTTCTTGTGCGTCGAATTTTACTTTTATTTCCTGTTATTTGCAGCGTGGCATCTAGGAATTTGTAATAAAATTACAGGAATTCCCATAATTGATAGGAATGTCGACGGGATACTCGTTTGTTTTCAATAAAAAATAAACGACGAATATCTGACCATCACAATATATATAAGCATATATCGTTTTTAATTAAAAAAAATATAAAAAAACGACAAAATATTTACGTCATTATTATTATTATTATTTAACTAATTAAATTGTGATATTATTTTTTAATACTTGAGCAGAATCGTGTAATTCGTTTTCTTTTTTAAGTAAAACTAAAAAATGAAGTATTATTGTTATAAAATGAAAGTATGTTAAAATTAAAATTCTCCCCTAACGCGTCATGACTAGTGTACAATGCTTAAAAAATAGATTTTTGTTTCTCCATACAATACGGCAAACCCAAAAAGTAACAGTTATGTAACGATTATATCATTGTTATTTGTTACCATAAGTAGGAACGCTTCCCTTCTATATATGGGATCGAAACAATTATACAAATTGAAGATGTAATCGTATTAAGTTTAACCAATATTTGAAGAAAAAGATGTACCTCAAGTCATACTTGTGGGGA
This sequence comes from Trichopria nigra, assembly GCA_030522945.1. Classification (NCBI taxonomy): domain Eukaryota; kingdom Metazoa; phylum Arthropoda; class Insecta; order Hymenoptera; family Diapriidae; genus Trichopria; species Trichopria nigra. The sequence continues at coordinate 14,944 of JAPYZR010001270.1, read as the reverse complement.
CCAAAAAACGTTTGGATATATATATGTATGCGTATGTATAATTAAGGGTTGAAAAATTGTTTAAATAAATACGTTTCCGTTGTACATTCACACACGGGTACACCGAAAACACGGACATACTAAGTAAATTTTATTAAAAATATAGGAAAAATTGAAATTAATCATTTTCAATAAAATATACATGTATAAAATAATCTCAAAGTTCCAATAAAAGTCATAGCATCACGTCAAAACGGAAACACTGCTGGCCATTTTATATTGTGTACATCATTTTTTAAATTTACTATTTCAAGTGAAGGAAAAACCAGTTTTGTACATAAAGATTTTAGGTTAGGATTATAGGGTAGTAGATTTATTGCTTTTTTTTCTTTCTTTTTTCATACAGAAGTAAATTCTACGAATCTCCAGAAGTTATATAGTCGACAGAATGCAAATTTCACTACGTCATCATTTAAAAAAGCCAATATTATACACATCTGTATATGTAGTGTACGCCTATGACACCTTTTATTTTCTCCATCACCTTCAGTCTTTGTTCGAAAATACGTTCTTACGGAAAACAAAGGCAGAAAGTGGAAAGAAACAAAGACGTCGGGTGCACGCAAACAATACGTAAAATGCACGTCGCTTAGATTGTAGCGTTATATTGTGTTTGTACTAATTATGTACTAATTAGAAGCCTATTTTTTAGGATGTCTCATGATCAAGTTGTACCGCCAGGCGGCAGCAGGAGCGCCAGCTTCTCGCTAAACTGTGTAACATCACACTGACTGTCCGGCACTATGCGTGTACAATACAGGCGTATCAAAATCATGGTATGATATTAATAGTAAAATTTAATATAATTTCATTGCGGAGTATCATTAATGAAGTAATACTTACAACATCATAAAAATTACCATGTGAAAAATAACCGTTTAATAATCGATACCAGGTGACTCCCTGGTAGAAATTAATCGTGGCGCTGTATCGATTCTGTCCAGATTGCCAAGAATGAATACTGATTATAGACTGGAAAACTTTGTAGACGCCTATAATGTATATATCTCTTCTCTTTCTTCACATTCTTCTTCACTTTCTTCACGACCATCTTCTACTTCTAAGCCTATTTCCTCTACTCTTTCTTGATCCTGACATTCAGGATCTTCGTTGCCAATACGATGAATATTATCATTTACCTTTCTTTTTCTAATATTTGCAATTTAGCAAAAGGTTCAATATGTATCATTATGAAAGTCATTTTCATTAAATATTAAATTATTTATCACTTTTAATTTTGCTTTATACTTTCGTTTACGAAATGGTTCACATTCTTTCTTTTCCATTTCGACGAATTTTATAATCCCTATACTATAGCTGTATATTAACTTCATTAACCGAATAAGCTACTTTATTTTAACATAAAAAATAATTTTATATAAAAATAATCATATCTAGCATCTTCTAGACAAAACCGATATAGATCTTATCATATCATCTTATCGATATCATAATCTATTCAAAATCTGGATAGAATGCCACTATTAATTTCTACCAGGGCTATGATAAATTTTACTGTAATTCCATCTAAATTTATTACAATTTATCTCCATCTAAATTTACTACGATAGTAAAATTGACAGCCTTTGAGTTAACGGTGAATTCTTGTATGCATCGCTATAGTTTTGTCAAGATGTGCCAAGCATCATCAATCGATGATACTACATCTATATGTCTAATGAGGATGTCGAAACGTCACGCATTTAACAAAATGATCCGTTGATCATTTCCCGTTTCGACACATAATACAGGATCCAGTTTTACTGATAGAATAGGAATTCTATATGCGAGAGATTGAGTAAACCAATTAAAAAGTAAGTATTAAATTATGCAAAATTAACAGCTAGAGATTGTCTTTTTTCAGTACATCCTGCAGATGAATAAACGATAGAAAATAAAATACTGGATAATGGATGTTTTAAGAAACGTGCGTCGAAAACTATGACGCGATTGGTAGTCGTTGTCGGAAATACGTTCGATGCATATCGCCCAGCAGTACAAACGTCACTTAAGAGCCATCCTGTGTCGTACTATGCGATTCCATTAGAATATTTATGGCCGTCGCGCGAGGATGCGCGATGAAGATCTGTAGATTTTATATACGATTTTATTAAAAAAAAAAAAAAAAAAAAAAAAAAAAAAACGGATGCTAGGAAGCAACCTGTACGAAAGACGACGAATTCGTCGCGGAATACAAATCAGGCGAATCAAGGCTTGATATATATATCTGTATATGAGAGTTTCTTCCGCAGGAGATGTCTATTGTCCGGCAGTGCATGCCTGCTACAGAGAGGTGCACACACGTGCAGTGTTTTGACGGCCAACGACGTCGATGTGCGACGTCCCATCGCTGATCGGGATTTTTACGTGACGGGTGCCTGCATCTGCATCCGCAGCAAGATAATAATACAACGCCGAACGGGCTCATCATCAATTTATCAGCTTGAAGAAGAAGAAGAGGAGAGAGAGAAAAAAAATAAAAGATTCTGGGGGAGATTAAGAGCTGCATTATATTTTTCCTCCCGTGAAAAGGCTCTTGTACAAGGCAAACTCGTTTCAATGCGGTTTTTTCCTTCTTCTTCTACATCAAGGTATATATAACGAGCCTCGCCGGAATATCCGAGCGACGATTCGACCGAGTCCGGCGGGCTTTTGCGAGAATTCGGACGTCCGGCCTTTTTTTCGGCACTTTATGACACGTAAAAGCCGACTTGAGTGCACGGTCAAGTTCAAGTTCAAGTTCGACTTACAGGGGGATGAGTAACGAGGGGCGAAGGGTGTCCGCGGCGTTTTAACCCAAGTGCGCGACGCAATCTCACTTGTCGAAAACAAAAAAGAAAGAAATAAACAAACAAACAAACATCGGAAAACAAAAGTGACGAGGTGTCGATTATGAGTCTTTTGCGGATTTTTGTTCATTTCTGGGTGACACTGGGCATCCTTGGAGGCGCTTCCACGATATTCCAATGCACGGGCACCGTTTGCCCCTTGATTCGTAGGAGGGACCAAAAAGAAGCGCAGTTCAATGCCAACGGGCCTACTCACGTTTTAAATTTCGTATGTATGACTGCGATGCGATCGGACAATGTGTCTGTCCATGGCAATGGAGTTCAAAATCAATCAAAATGCACGGTTCATTGTGCGCCTAGGGGAGAAATGGGAGTTTTGTAATGAGCATGAAAACGTTGAAAAAAAAACTCGGCACACGATGAAGAAAATGGAAACTATAAGCGAAATCTGGATCGTGAAGTCTGGATTACCCAAAAGCATATATGGTTTAAAATAATAAATAAGAAATAGAACGATGGATAAAATAAATAAAAGATGAAGTGATAAAGTAACTGATATACCGTTGTAAAATTTGATATGGGGTTAGAAAAAGGATATCACTTTCATTTAGTTCTTGGAGTTTTAACTGCATTCCTCTACTTTGCCCTCCTGAGGACACCTCAAGTGTCGACTGACGTTCCATTATGTGACGAATTTTTCGAATATTTTCGTGACGATTGTAAATTCATGATTGCTATTATTATTATTATTATTTTTGTTTATTTTGTATTTATTATAATTTTTATTATCATTGATATAATTATTATTTGTTTGAAATATTGTTCTTAATTAAAATTAATTAAAGTCAATATACAAGTTATTAAAAAATAAAAATAAAGAAACAAAAATACATTTTAATAAATCAATAAATTTAACTACTTTATTCAAATGATTGCAATAAATAATGCAACAAGTAGAGGCAACAATTAAATAAACGAACAGAATGGATATTGGAAAAAAAATCCTAAACAATTAACTTTCATTTAAGTATTACATTCTTTCCTTGAACTGGTTACAAGTAAAGACAATTGTGTCTATGCGTTGTTAATTGTTCGATTTAACACATTTTTTTTAAAATTGTTTCGTCTCGGTTATTATACGTTTATACGTAGGTTATTAAGGCCTGTTATAATTTATTCATTTCAATTGTTCAGTGTGATTCCAGCCAAGTATAGTTCGTAATTAATTTAATTAGTCATTTTAAATTTTAAATACAACATATTAAATGTTGATCAATTGTAATATTTATTCTATTCTCAAGTTTCTCTTCGTGCTTACCTCATATAGTAACAATGTATTATATGGTAACAATTCAATGTTAATTTTCATTCCTATACACTTTCATCGTAATTAATATCTTTTTGCATTTTCGTCAGATTTAAAATTATACTTAAAACTTGTAAACATTTTCACATTATTGTTGAACTGGGCTCCGCTTCATGCCTAAATAAGGTTAGAAATATTATAAGCCCATACTTAAATTCCGTATATAAGTGTGTAAAAAAGAGATTAGCATTATTAGGACGATGTTCAGAAAAATCGTGCAAAAATCGAGAGAGACCTGAAAACTAAAAACTTCAACAATATCTCGGTATTAATATTTCGACTTGTAGTAAGTTGAAAACTATTGTCCGAAAATGAGATGATTTAAAAAAAAATAGAAAAAATTCTTTTTTAAATCCGTACGTTGTGTATGTAAATATTTGATTTCATGAAAAATCGCATTGATGAATTTATTATCATTTAGATTAATAATTTGCCGTTATTCATTTAACGTTGTCGTTTTTATTTTTGAATATGTGCTTAAAATATTCATTGAATTTTTGAATTTTTAGGGAATGGGCATTGGACCTTGTCTTGTCACTACTTTCGTTGTTGAACAATAAGTTGAACACAATTTAAGAACGAACGTTGTATTCTTCTAAAAATGAAATTTTCCACGGAGAAATATTTTTAAAAAATTTTACCATACAAGAGGTATTTTTCAGGACATACTTTCATCACGAGAAAAATTGCAATTCTTTTTAATAATAATTACAATTAAGAATAGCAATATAGTTACCATACGCATGGTAAACATTCTAAAAATGTATAGTAATTTTCCAATAAATAATGGCAATTTTTTTAATGATGTCTGTTCTCAAAACGCCATCTATATAGTGCAGTCAAATTTTCAAGAAAATGTTTCTCCATGTACTTTTTAAGTAATGACATTAAGTCGATTTTCGTCAATTATACAGTGGAATAACAGAAAACTAAAATTAAAAATAAAAAGTAAAACAATAATAGTAAAAAATTAACGACTTTCTTGTTGCCAGAAGTAGTTCCCCCTTATGATTTGTCGATTTAGTATTTTTGATATACCTGAGCTAATATAATACGATATCTATCCGGTAGAAATTTTTAAGTTTTTGTTTCTTTCACTATCAATTACTTCCATGCCTATAAAACGGTAAATATAATCTGATAATAATTATCCCAGAATTACACCAAAAATTTCTTTTATTTATACACGCGTATGCGTAGAATTCGATTTTACGCATCGCTTGGATAGTGTAAAATGACGTAAAATTTGTACTTGGTTGATTCGTATGGAAAACCTGGGAATCGCGTACAATTGCGATGTTTATCAATATTTCCAAGTATCAATTTTATTAAAAATATCTTCTTTGGTTATAGGATATATTCTGACTTATGAATTTGTGTAACTATTCGGACCTTTACGTTATAATAAAATTTCTGAAGAGGGGACCACAAAGATGGCTGAAACGTTAATAAGGGCTATTAATATAACCGGTCAGAATAGATCCTATAACCAAAGAAGATATTTTTATTAAAATTTATATTTATAAAAGGACAAGAAAAATTTTTTATTTATTTGCTTTAACACTATTTCCAAGTGTCTTATACTTATTCTTTAACTATAATTTGTATTACTGTTTATTTACATTTACTTAGGTTATCAAAATGTATACAAAAACATAGTAACTTTTTTGGCGTCGTCGAGTGGTAAATAAATAACCTGAATAAAATGAAATCAAAATATTATATTATTAATTATTTCCTGGCAAGCAGGAAGATGGAAAACTAAAAATTCTTTACAAAAAGAAATAAAAAAATTACCATCCCCCCCCCCCCCCGTTTTTTTTTCCTCGCCACCATTACGCCATCATCCAATCACTGACGAGGGTGTAAAGTGTACTTTTACGCACGAGTCAGGTATATTATTTTTTGTATTTGGGTGAGTAAAGATAATGCTTAAAGTACTTTAGATGCCTCGTATTAGTGCTTAAAGTGAACATTTACTGATTCTGGGTGGTATCATGAAGTAAACAATTTATGTAGGCATGCGTAAAGTTAAATACGTAGCATGTTAACTTTACACGTGGCTTTTTCACTTTACGCACGACTTTTTTAGTTTACGCATGTCATCTTCCTGCGTGGATAAAAGTTGATTGTACGCACTGAAATCGGGCGTCTAAATTATTTTATACGCGAACTTTACGCACGCAATAACAAAAATAAAATTTTACACGTACAGTGCACTCGGTGCGTAAAACTCGATTTTACGCACGTGTTTCGAAAAGTACCATTATTTCTACCGGGGCTGCCATTAGCCATAACACGTTACAATTTTATAAAGTTTTTCATTATTTTCGTCTTGTAGAACGAGATCTAAAGAGTGTAAATATTTTTAAAGACTGGTTTGGTAGAGAAACACGGATATGTCGCTGAGGAGCATCGCATCGTAACTGCCGATGGTTACAAATTGAGAATACACAGAATTCCAGGCACACCAACCAGTCCGAAACAGCTGGGGAAGTCGGTCGTCTTTTTGCAACATGGTTTGTTCGATTCTTCCGATAGTTTCGTCTTATTGGGCCCTGGTAAAGATCTAGGTATGCATTTATTACATCTCGTGTTTTCTTTTTTTAAAGTTTTAATGATAATAATAATATTAATAATAATAATAATAAAGTACCCTCTTTGTAATAATCATCACTCACTTGGAAAAATTCTCTTTAAAATATATAAAAATGAGTGACTTCGTATATAACGATATAAAATATATATTAAAACAGAAAAAATTATAAAATATTACGAAAAGGTTCACTTTTTTCACTTTCAGAATTTTATAGAGATTAACTTCAAACAAATATTTTTTTATTTAATTATTTTATTTAAAGCAAACAAATCTTCTAATCGGTTGTTGGGAATAAACAGTGATTTTTTTTTTGTTTGGTTGAAACTTTTTAAAGTGTCGATGCAATATTGCGAAAGTTTACTTCCCCTGTAATAAAAATCGACTGGATGTCGAAAATAAGATAATTTGTTTACTTTTTTTTGTTCAATATTTCAAATTTTTTTGTCATTTTACGTTAATTTACATTAACCATACAAAATTTGAGGAATGAAAATATAAACTAATTTTTACTTTTTAATTACATTGTAAATTACTCCAATAATTTAAGTTTGTCACATTTTCATAACGAACAGTTTGTTATTATAAACAAAAACAAAAACCTCCCTTAATAAATCGTTATATTAGCAGAAGCAATAAACTTTATGAATGATTCAATTTTTAAAACACGCGGAGTCAATAAAGTGACACCCTTAAAAAAGGTAAACAAAACGTAACGCACTTATGATAACATTTACGACTCACGCGTACTAATGGCTGACGGGGCGGTGATCGCGAGGTAAACTGGCGATCCTGCCTCGATCATTAACCCTTCTGCATCCTCTTTTAACTTTCTTATTCTCACAAGGAGGAAAAATGGTTGAACTCGAGATCGGACTGGGTTGGTTGGTCAAGGTGAGCCGGTCCAATTTGACGACAAGTTCGAAATCCGTTGCGATTGTTTGCCAACATTTGTGTCACGTTTTTTTTACGAATGTTTCTCACGTTGTTGCAGCGTTTATTTTGGCGGACAACGAGTATGACGTCTGGATAGGAAATGTCCGAGGGAATTTTTATTCCAGGGCTCACGAGTCCCTCTCGCCAGATACGGATCCTGAGTTTTGGAGCTTCAGGTAGACATGAATTTTATCAGTTATTTTTGTAAGAAAAAATTCAACATCATTCGACGAACGATGTACAGTGAGTAAACCGGTTCTTTTATCATGAGTGTCGTTAGAATTAGAAAGAAAACAAATTTTTTATATATTTCTTTGGGTTCCACTTTCGCATAAAAATACGTGGACTATTACAAGAGTTTAAAAAAAAAAAAGAAAAAAAAAATTTTAACCCATTAAGTCCTGAATGGACGTTTTTTCACTACAGTTCTCAATGGTTGTATTTTGTATAAAAAAAAAAAGGTTCTAAAAAATGTCCAAGCAGGCATATCTGACGTAAAATTAATTGAACTTTCAGAATCTTTTATTAGATTTTTCGAAAAATGCAACCGTGAAAAACTATATATGATTATTTACAAAAAAACATGGATTTAAACAAAAAAAAAAAAAAAAAATTTATCTGGTTTTTTTACATTAAAATCATTTCAGAATTCCTATTTGAAGTAAATATATATTAAAATCTTGAAAATAAAGGTAAAAGCATCCAAAATGGCGGTTCAAACACGAAAAAATCGTCGAAAAGTTCCGGAATTTTTTATTTGAAAATGACAGACTTTTGGAAAAAATGTTGCTGAATAAAATGTTGCTGAAACTAATCGAAGAAAACGCTGACATTTTTTCAGAATTATTTGAACGCTTTTTTCATTTTTCAAAATCTAAAAATTTTTTAAACTTGAAAAAGTCTTCAATGCAAGGGATGGATATAATTTACGAATAAAATTTTGTTGAAATATTGTCGTTTGAAACTATTTATTCATACTTATCTGCCGTGTAGCTTCCACGAAATCGCTCTTCACGACATCAGCGCCGTGATCGATCATATCCTTGCGGAAACAGGAGAGCGATCCTTGATCTACATCGGGCATTCTATGGGGACAACAATAAGCTACGTCCTTTTGTCATCGAGACCCGAGTACAACGACAAGATCCGCCTTGTCGTCAGCCTCTCGCCGGTCGCTTTCTGGAGGCGACGAGTGCCCCCGTTCGTCAAGTTTTTATCGAATAACGTTAAAACGCTACTGGTAAGAAAATTAATTCTTTATTTACTCGCTTGTGACGCGTACGAAACGAGTTAACCCGATTGAATCATATTGTTTTTTTTTTTGTATTTTCATGGAAACATGAAAAATGTACGAGAATTTCAGAAATCACAGGTCCTTTGATTTTTTTTTTTTTTTTATTCAAAATTGCTAAACGTTGCATTTATATTGTTTCTTTTAAAAGCTATCGGTGCAAACAAAAATGATTTTTTTAACACGGCAGGCGCTTTTCTCGATTTCGCGCCCTAGGGTGGATGTTACAGGGTCGCAGATAATCGAGCTTCGCTCCCGTCTTATTAAAAAATATCGTATCGCGTGCGATATATCGATCTCGAATGAGTGTAATTGCCCCACTCGCTTCGCTCGTGTGTCAAAGGTCACGATCGCGAATATCGATAATTACACCATTTATAGAAAATCTATACTAAATTGATAATATACAATATTAACATAATATAATTGATAATAATAATGTAGGAATTATTGATAATAATATAATAATTGTTAATTCATTGACTACATTAAAAATATCCAAACCGTTTATATACAGTGAATTCAGAAAATCGTTTTCCATCAGAGTTTTGAAAAAAGTAACAATCATTATGTCACAAATATATCACGATTATAATTTATTAGATCAATTTTACATTTAATGTTACATAATTGTTACTTTGTGGTTGTCTGGGCATATACAATCTTCAAAAGCAATTCCAGTAAAAAATAAAATGCTAAATTTTAGAAACAAATTTTTTTTTTGGCAGGTGAGGATTTTTTTAGAAATTACGTAAAATCACCCCTTCTAAAGGCCAAATTTTGAAAAAAAAAAAACGTTTCTTACAAAAACATTATTTATATATACATACAACAACATACAACAAATTTTTTAAAGCTTCTTTAAATTACAGTCGATTCAAATTATTGTTATCAAGTTTCAGAATACAAAATAAAAGACGTTGAAATTAAAAATAATCTGTATTTTTTCTTTCAGAATCTATTCGAAAGGAATCGAGTTTACGAAATCTTTCCGCGAACACCAGCAAATGCAAAATTAGCCTATCAACTGTGCAGAGACGGAAGTCCCTTTCAGCACGTTTGCATTAGTTTAATATTCGAAATAGTTGGATCGAATTATTTTCAATTAAATTCGGTAAGTTCTCACAATTAATTATGAATTCTTTTCGATTTTCTTATATAAATTTTGCCCTTTGGCAACGTTAAAATGAATACATATTCTCGAATACAAACGTGGATTTAAAAATTATTTATACAAAGATTTCGGAAGAGTATTCGATTCTGTAATAATATTAAACGATCACAGAAAAATTTTTATTGGTTTTTCAAAAAGTCTTAAGATTCGAAAAATGACTTGTAGCTCAATTTTTTTAAGGACAATTCTTATGTTCTTCCGTTTCTGATATATAATATAAAAAAACTTCCAACTAATAGTAGAATAGATTCTTTACAATAGAGAGTTATAGTCATTATTAAATTTAATCGCTCATTGTACATTGTTACATTTTAGACGATACTTCCAAGCATATTTTCGCATTATCCATCGGGGACGTCAGTGCATACTTTGAATCACTTTTATCAAACGATCGTTACGGGTAAGACATTGAACTTCAGTTGTTAATTAAGTATCTGACCTTGTTTCTACTATCTAAATGTATTACAGAAAATAAATATATATGAAAGTTGATATCAGTATACTCTTCAAATTTATGTATGAAAGCAACTTCATTTAAATATCTTCATTAAACATTTTTTAACATACAATATTTAATATATGATATTATTTAAATACAAATTATATGTTACACTTAAAGTGCCACTTTAGAAGCACAGAAACGTACCTGCTATTAAACATTTTTTTCGAGTGGGAAAATTTATGTGTTTTTTTTTTTTTTTTCAACAAATTTTTTTGAACTGTACTACATATTTTTATATATAATAAGGTATCACGTATGTATATATATAAAAAAAAAGTTTACTACTCGATAAAGTGTTTACAGGTATATATATTTTTTTTTTTTTTAAATATGTGATAAAAGATGGCTTTGATTTTTGTGTAAAAAATCGACCTGAATTTGTTTATAATTATTGAAATTGTTCATATTATTAAAAACCCCTACATAGTTCTCCATGAATTCTTATTGAAAATTACTTGAGTTATAGTGCAATCCAATTGAAAAAAATATAGTTTCGAGAAAAACGCGTTTAAAGTTCCGAGTAATTAAACAAAAACTGAAATTCATTTTGAAATACAAATTTATTTTAAGGCCCTTTTCTCATCTTATTTTATCGAATCGCAGAATTTAAGTTTTAAACATAATATTAGTTGTACTAAAATATTTGTCATTAAAATATAATATAAATAAAATTCAAAAAGAAGTAATTGATTTTGCCCTGTCGCACGGCAACCGGTCGTGCGTTCCTGTACGAAAGGGTACATAAGCGCAGTGACCTTCGTAATTGAAAGTGCAAATTAAATTGAATTGAGAAATGAATCGATGTTCTTTAATATTCGTGTTCCAGGTGACTTTCGGCCTTTCGATTATGGCATAATCCGTAATTTCGCCACTTACAATCAAATGACTCCGCCGTCGTATAATTTGACGAAAATTACAACCCCCGTTGCTTTAATCTACGGTGTCGGAGATGCTCTTGCTTTGAAAGAGGTAATTAATTATTTTGCAATTATATTTTTAGTTTTTATTTTAACTTTTTTTTCCAATAGAAATATAAATCATATATAAATAAATCACATATAAATATATATTACATTTATATAATATATTTGTAACCTACATTATTGTTGTAAAATTTTGATAATTATAAAGTAATTATAATTAAAACATTAGAATGGTATTTTGCAAAATACGTTCGTAAATATTTTTTATCCTTTCAGAACTTAATCGATCTGCAGGAGCGACTGCCAAATCTAATGGCCGTGGAGAGCGTGCCGGATTACAAATTCAGTCACTGGGACTTCCTTTTCGCGCGCGACGCCAAAAGTCTTCTTTACAATCGAGTATTGGAAATGTTGTCGAAAGTTAGCAATCAACGAGTGCCATTTTATAATTTTACAATAACAAATGCGGTGCGTCGATCTCCGTCTTATAGTTACTAGTCAGGACTTGATCCCTAAGTTATTACGTTTTTTTATATATATATACATATATAGCAATTGTGATTTTCGTTTAAGAACCCATGTAATTGTACGTTCACCGCCTTTAACGATATAATTATTCTCTTGCCGAAACGCGAAGAAAATAATCGTACACTTATTATCTAATTACGTATGTACACTCTTCAACTGTTTACTCTCGCGTGAGGATAAGAGAGATGCGTTCGCGTCAAATATTTTAGTAGGTATAGACGAATGATTTATTATTTTGCACTTGAAATGCATTATACTGTTATAATCGCGCAGTTATTATGCAAGCATTATCGCAGACTGCAAATCACTGCAGCAGAATTTTGTGGGCATAAAGTACAAAATTCTTCGTTCTTAAAAATTATTCGGAACGTGTCAACAATTTTAATGAAATATGAAGTACTCTGGATAAAACGAATTTAAATTTAATTCAACATTACGAAGAATTATTTTGTACGAATGTTTGTCTGAAATATATGATAATAATGATAATAAAGTTGAGACAAATTACCTCTACATACAGAGAAAAAAGTCGATACTACAATTACCATAAAGAGTTAATTAATACGACCGGGAATGTTTCAAATCAAATAATTAATCACAGCAACGTTCCACCAAACGATTTCCTAATCGCAAAAATGTATACCATTCATTCGCCAGTGAAGAATTTATGAAATTGGTGTTGGGTTTCGCAACTAGACTTTGAAGTATTTCGTCATTTACACACAAAATTCAAATGATTTTAATGTTTGTTCGTTTTTTTTATTTTTTATACTACATATCGATGTTTGTATGTGACTGTGTAGTTATCGACATATCGAAATGAAACCCCAAACACGCGTACATAACCTCAAAAAGTAAATACTCATCGAACATTTCAATTCTAATATCCGTATATAAAGAAAATTCCTGAGGTACATTTCATATAAAACGAGTAATCCTAGAAATGTTCACATGATTGTTCAAATATTCCAGCTGAATTTCAGATTCCAACAGTTCATTCTTTTCTTAGGTAGATAAACAATAAACATGTAGTCAAAATACTCGAAAATGTTTGCCGAAGCGGACACTCATCGATTTTTTTTGTTGAAATTGACCAATTAGATGTCGAGATATTTACGACTTTCAACAAAATAATATTAAAAATATGAGAAACTATATATCACGCGGAATTTATTGACATCATCAGCTCGCTGTGCAACGTACGAATAAAATCAATGTAAAAAATGCGAGTGAAAAAAATTTAAATTTCGATTCGATTCGTTTTTGAGATATATATATTCATACTAAAATAGTGGGAGCATGGCCCAAAAACCTATTCATGTAAAATGTAAAATGACTGTTCATTTTCAGAATCTGCTTTGTTTATACTCTAAGGATTCTCCAATACACGTGTATGAACGTTAAGAAACGAGCCCTGGCAAAAATGGAAGCGTACGGGTACGCTTACAAGTACAAATTCACGCTTATAGTACGCTTTGGGTACGCTTGAAATGCAAAAAGAAGCGTGAATTTGCACTTTTAAGCGTACCGATACGCTTCCATTTTTGCCAGGGAGTTAACGCGAACATGACCTGTATTTCGATTATTCATTTTTGAGAAGCTTAGAAAACAGTTTGTTTACACATCGAGTACCGATCTGACTGATTTGCAACAAAACAATCAATTGATGCGAAACTACAAACATGTAAGATTATTTAAAGAACGACCATAATAATGTATCGATACTCTCCTTCATTTCATATATTTCCGGTTTCTGTGTTAAATTTAACATTTACCGCACATGGTTTATATTTTCACGTTTATAACATTTTCGATACTTTACTTTTACATCAGTTTAATTTAAAATTGTACCATTATAATTGTAATTTGAGAGCGAATTCCACCGTAAATAAAATTCATTAAAATAAGACAGGATTCGATAACAATACTGTAAAACAACGACAAGACAATGATAAAATTGTTAAATAAAGATGAATATCGGATAAAAACAACAATTAATGTTGAAATTTAAAAATTCAAAATGTATCCATGATATTGTAAAATTTTATTCATGAACCAAATTAATTTTTATAGACACGCAACATTAAACATGAATGAAAATGTACCGCGGTCGAACCACAACAAACGTCGGTGTAGAAATGCCAACCAGTTCCAATTTACATGCAATTGTGCTGTAGAACACGTCGCACCTGTGTCATTGCGAATACAATGTCTGAATGTCTGAGCGAAAAGAACAACGATTCGCACGTCTCGTGTCGCAAAAACCCATAAATATAAATTTCCGACGATTACGTTCGCGATACGGCGGGTGAACTCGTGACAATAACGTAAGGGGGAGTTGAAAAAAAACCTCATTATCCGAACATGGTGGTGCTGTATCGTAAAACCAGTGCATTATGAGAAAAACTAAATTTCTACATTATATACCTGAATCCCGTGTGTTATCGCGGTATGAAGTAATCGACCTTGTCGCGCATTGCAAATGCGCGATGTGTTTGCTTTGGCCGTCATCGGTATATACAGCGACGATGTGCCCGAAACCTCCTCTCTCGCAATTGTTTGTTAATCTAGAATAATACCAGTTTTTGCTATATACGATATGAAATCTTTTGTCTTATTTTTTTTTGCCGTTTGATTATAGGTTTTGACGTCTATCACTAAAATATATCTGAAAGTTCAATAATGTGTATACAATTAAAATACACACACACACATATAATTTTATAGAAGGGTGGTTACGAGGACATTTTTTGAAATATAATGGTAGTTATGGGGACATTTGGTACTTACGGGGACTGTC
>JAPYZR010001269.1:0-29112 GCA_030522945.1 Trichopria nigra | reverse complement strand
TGCTCTTTAAGTCCTCTTATGCACCGATTTCGGAGCTCTTTTTTAAAAGTCGTCTTTAAGTGCTCCAAGATTCGTTTAAGAGCTCTTAAAGACGACTTTCAAAAAGGAGCTCCGAAATCAGTGCATAAGAGGACTTAAAGAACACTTTATGACCACATTGCGTCCTCTTTTTTACCATTGCTGTCTGGGGTAATATCTTTGTAATTTTTTGTAATATACTACTTTAGGTTTCTTTATGAATGAGCAACTTATTCTTCCAACTCGCAAGAATAAAAAACATTTATTGTTAAAAATTTCTGTAGTTAAAAGTATAATTAATCGTATGTACCTATACTTGAATTTGTTAGCAGTTGCCACTGAAATATTACAATATATTTATATATAACAATTTTTAAAAATTGTGCTAATCTTCAAAAGAGTGAATTTTCACTCTTTACGAGTGATATTTCATACCTTTTGGAGTGACGTGTCACTCTTAAAGAGTGAAAAGTCAGTCCTTTACAAGAGTAGCTCAATTATCATTCTTTATGGAGTGAAATTTCACTCCAATAAATTTAGACGTATTCAAATGCATTAAACATTCGTGGTTATAAAATTTGAAATTAATATTTTTGGATTAAAATGCATTCAATTATTATTCCAAGTACTCTCTTAACTGCACGGAGTAAAATTTCACTCCATAAACAGTGAACATTGAGCGACTCTTCAAAGGAGTGAATTTACTCCAAACAGAATGAAATGTCACTCTTTAAGGGTGAACATTCACTCCTTCACAAGAGTAGCTCAATTATCACTCTTTATATAGAGTGAAATTTCACTCCAACAAATTTAGAAAGTATGAATTCATTTCCATCGATATAAATGTATTGATTTGCTTCAGACTTTAATCAATTTTAATACATTTAACATATTGGAAGCACGAATAGGAATGAATTAAAATTTATAATCCATTTTGGGCATCTTTAATTGTATTTTTATTTTCGTTTTTTTTTTATTTTTATCTTTTGTTTTATGTTGATTTTCGCATTCGTTTTTAGTTTCATTTTCGCTTTCATCTTTGTAATTGTAATAACATTCATTACCGTATAAATTATACAGTTTCTACATTTTGCACCACTGTCACGTATTAATTGGAAACAATTCGAAATTTCATTGTATATCGACCACGTGGTTATTAGACGACTCCTGAGTCAGTAATCCAATCACTCGGGAATTCTCAGAGAAGTCGAGGCATAAGTAGATAAAAGTGTCAATAAATTGCCTGACTCGATTCACTCATATAGAGAATGGAAAAGAGTAAGAACGTTTCTATTATATGCTACATTATCCATGTGTATATATTTACAATGTATTTTCACTGACAATCAATTCAGTACGTTAACGTAATTAAAAAATTGATAATTTCACTTTTCCGTTTTTTTTTATTTTTTGAGGTTATTCCACGTATCTAGTAGTAGTACCCAATAATAACAAATTCCATATATTTGCGCAGTGATTATATATCAATCTTAATAAATCCAATTACTGTAATTACATTAAAATTCACGTCGTAACACGTTTTTATACGGTAACTGCCATTATAAATCGCCTTTTAATATATTCAATGACAAGGGGTGCATTGGTGTATAGTGAAAGCAGGGCAAACAGCGACAGCTGTTGAACCTTGAACGATTATATACATACGAAACAGACAAGCACGTGGCCCACGGTTGCCATTTTGTCTCGCGGTTACTGGTTGGCTTGAAATCATCAGTCCGTTATTTCAGTATGTATCGAAGCTCCGTTCGCTCACCGATGCGAATAGCTGCCGCTATCGCGATTTTTATCATTGTGCAGTTACACAAATAAATTTTTACATTGTTTTCATTGGGAAATTTTTTTGGGGAATCCGAAACAGTGACGAATTCATCACCAGTGCGTTATGTGGTTTTTGCAGAAATCCGGAGAATGATAGTGTCCGGTGTACCATCGGCGTACTTTATTGTCTGAGGAGGGAAGCCCGTGGTTGTTGAGGTACCGCCATGGATAAGAACGAGAAGAAGACGGTAAAAAATCCCAGGCTTCATGCGAATCCATTATCGGTAATTTCATTCACGTAAGTTTGTGTCAACAAATTTTTATGAATTAATTAAAATTAAAGTCACCTACGAAAGTAAAAGGCCGTCAAATTTATGTGCGAAACGCCCATTCAGGAGTGATGTGACAGTTCAACGTTACAATAATTAATATACAGTGATGAGAAAAAGTTCCGGAACGGTCAAATAACTCAGCGAGATTGCATTTTTCGGAAAAATGTTATATACGAAAGTTTTATGATTTTTAAATGGGAACCCCTATTTTTTATCCCGGATTTGGAAAGAGCGGAAAATTTTACGTTCAAAACGATATTTATACGATATTTTCAACAAGGTCATAGTATGTATATAGTATACGAGGCAATCGAGCCATTAATTATTTACAATGCAATTGTTTTTACGTATCATACATAGTAGAAAAAAGTAATACAACGATTAATACAAAATTATATATGCACGCGACACTTTATGTCACCTCTTTACAGAAATTTTATCCTTATTGTATGAGAGTAATTACATTCAATGTGTACGGTTATTCGGATCCCTTTGGGTGAGAGATGTACGAAAAACAATAGAAATTTCATAACAATGTGCGCAGGTGCAGTTGCGCATTATCCGTAAACACCATTGGTCGCGGGTCTACTTTATCGACCCGGAAAGGTACGATGTTTGCGCCGGTGTGCCAGTAGTACCTTCCGTATCCTCGGGCGCAAAATGACATTTTTCGATCGCAATACGGAAGTTGCTTTTTTGTCGCAATAGGCGCAATGACAGACCTTCTGACTCTACAATTATGTATCTTTAGAAATTCGACGAGTGATATAAATATATACGTTTATGAAAATAATAATACATACATACATATATAAACTTCATGAATCATTATTGCAATATTTCAAGAAAGCATTATTATAAATATTCCTGATTGGGTAAATGACCGATTCATGGTTAAATATTGCAAAGCGAGTGACGCAGAGAACCTAAAGAAAACGAAGACAACAATAATGTGGCCATGAGTTTTTCCTGTAACAGATAACACGACGATGACTACTTATTTATATATTAGGCAAAAAAAAAACTTGTATTTCTCATTTTCTTTTGTAATAGGTTGAAATCATTCAATGTTTTAATTTACAATTTACTCGAATGACATTAAAGAAAGTGACACATAATAATAATAAGGGTGTACCCTGTATATAAAATTTTGTTTCTGAAAGTATGTATTTGTGTATAAAATATAATTATATATTTATTTATTTTTTTTTTAAATTACGTAATGAGTGCTCAAAGTAGGTGATTCCCGCACGAGAAACGTTCGATGCCCGACCGAGTTGTTATATTTACGTAAAAATGTATGTTTCGGTATTTTGATTTACGTGTTTTTCATCTAACCTGTATTTTGCCAGATTTAGTCAATATATATATGTATGTATATGTATGTATGTCACCGAATTTGAAGTGTGTACATTTCCACTTAACCTTGTCTGTCAGTATACCAGTCAGTACTGGTTTTAACTCGTAGTATATTCCCTAATAGCACTGAACCTTATGACGATGTTTCGTAAGGTTATTTTAAGTTTAAAAATCTTATACTATAATCTAACTTCACCTTATTGTTGTAATGTTCGGTGGTACAAGGGTTGTATTTGTTTATATTTTTCCCGTGCTGAAGGTTATACGAGAGGGCGACACAGGAGCATTCTCTGCACGTTTATTTACTTTTTTTTTTATACACTCATTCTTGTGGTATTTTTTATTTAATTTATAATGATGTATAATTATATTAATTTATATTATTACATTTATATTGTTATTTTTATTTTTAATTTTTTGCATTTTATAGTTATTATATATTTTTATGTAAGAACAATATAATTTCAATTAAAAAGATATGTTTAATTAATATTTAAATCCTAGGTGTTTTTTTTGTAGTTTTTAAATTTTCCAATAAATTTCCTTCGCATTTTATACAGTGATGTTAATTTTCTGGTATTATTTCATATACTATCGTGATTTTCTTGCCATTTATGTTTGCAGACATATATTTACCACATCTCGATTTTTGTACTTTTTATATAATATATACTTTTCTTATACTCAATAAATATGATATTAATCATAATATTAATCATAACATCATATTTACTGGGTTGAAACGTTCAATTTCTCTTATGTATATTAAAACTCAGATACACACCAATCATTAGAGTCATCCTGGCTCCTTGATTCTTTTCTGATAAATTAATTTTTCTGGTCCCTATTTTTATCAGACCTTTTGCAAAAGTATATATGAATATTGTTGAATTATTTATTCATCCCCCTAGTTGGGGCCCTGTAAGGAACATCCCTTATGTGTCTTATCCGTAATCCGACCATATATTTATTTATTTGTATACATTTTTTAGCGATGTATCTTATTGTTTTATATACATACACACATACACACATACACATATATTATTATTATTATTATTATTATTATTATTATTATTATTATTATTATTATTATTATTATTATTATTATTATTATTATTATTTTATATTATCATTGAATTTATTACACTTATATATTATATGCAGAGGCGTAAAAAAAGTAAAGAATGAAAAATCGAAACAATACGAGAATAGATTTTACCCGTGCGTGATTCGAAGCAGAAGGCTTCTCCCTCCTCACCCCCTGGCGTTATATAGCGTATATATCACGTCGACATTTGGTTAATTACACCACCCCCATTTTATTCTGTCTTTTACTCCTTGAAAGTTACACACACATATATACACACACACATTTTATCGTTTCAATTGTTACGTATTTCACTTCCAAACATATACTTCTTTCAATTTTTTATATTTCTTTAACCATTTAAGTAAATGTTGTTTTGTATATTTTTAATTTAAAAAAATTTGATTTTCAAATTTCATAAAATAAATTTATTGCAAAGAAACAACAATATATTTATGCTAGTTGAATTAATTTTTGAAATTTTCTTTAATTTCTGTAGTAAGTAAAGAAAGTACAGAAAATCAAATGGCAATTGTTATAAAAGAATTAAATTCTTAATCGCGTGATTTTTGTAGTCATTAAATATGTAAACACTTACAGCGTATTACTTTATGAGCTTTCGTATTTCTCGGAGTGCTAATTAACGCAAGCAGTTTGTATACAAAACGTCTCGTGGGTCTTTGACAGGCACGAACAGATTCTAATTACGATGTAGACAAAGCTTAATCTCTGATAACAGATGATTTACCTTCGAATCGGACGATGGAAAATATTAAAGACAATTAATGACAAATTCCTGAAGTACTTTTAATAAGACATTTCACCGTTTATTCATTTATTATTTATTCTTGTTGTTCTTTCACCGTAATATTTCATACTACAAAATATAAACAAAACAAAAATATTGTAACCAAAAGAGCAAAATTTTAACCGGTTTATTGAGCTAACCAAATGTCTACATTTTCTATGCGAATTTTGAATAATCGTCATTTTTTCATTCTTATTCAGATGGCTGTTCAACACCTTCAGATTGGGAAATCGCAGGGAGCTGGAGGTGGGGGACCTTTACTCTCCTCTTCCGGAGCACACCAGTCGACACCTGGGTGATGAAATATCTCGATTATGGGACGAGGAAGTAGAAAAATGTAATAAACAGAACGAAAGGCGTCAGCCGAGCTTGCTGAGGGTGCTCGTGAAGCAATTCGGCAAGTCCCTGCTCGTCGTGGGGTTGTTCGAAGGCATACTCGAATTTTTTATACGGTACGTTATCATTCCCATATACACTGACTACAATCGAAACGAGTAAATTACGCCGGTGTTTATATGCTTTGTTTCAGAGCTACGCAGCCGCTGGTCCTCGCCAAGCTTTTGCAATACTTCAGTGGAGAAACGGGAATGTCGAAAACGGAAGCTTATTTGTGGGGCGCAGGTATCGTCGTCGGTTCAGTCTTGGATGGCCTGATATATCACCCCTGCGCTCAAGGAGTGTCGCATATAGGGATGAAGATGAGAGTAGCGTGTTGCTCGTTGATATATCGGAAAAGCTTGAAGGTATCAAAGGCTTCCATTGAGGACAATAGTAGTGCTGGCCAGGTAAAAGAGACGACCAAGATCTAAAGTCCATGGGCGTGCCGCAAGGTATTTCATATTACTTATGTGAAAACAAATGTACGTACCTTATTTTAGAGCGTTAAAAGTATTACCATTCCCTACGTTGAGTTATGCAAATTTTCAGAACTGTGCAATTGCCATTAATGGGACAAATTCTATTTATTCACATAAGTGACATGAATATTTGCTGGTACGTAGAGTCATTTGTTTTCTTCGATTGAATCGTTTCAGTTGCACACATCGTACCTGTTACATCCCCTTTTATTGTAGATGATCAATCTGTTGAGTAATGACGTGAACAGAATAGACTATGCCACCTTCTTCATGCATTACATATGGATCGCGCCGCTTCAAGCCGCAGTCATTTCTTATTACATGTATAAACAAGTGGGTATTGCTATCATTGGCGGTGTAGTTACGTTCCTACTTTTTATACCACTCCACGGTTAGTTTATTAATTAATTATACGCAAACATTGCTGTTCCGTGCGCCGACATTTGCGGCTTATGATGGTCTAAATGTACGATAATTTGTTCAGCTCTGTTCGGGAAGGTCGCATCGAAGTACACGTATAAATACTCTCACAGAACGGACGAGAGGCTTCGACTGACGAATGAAATAATCAGCGGAGTGCAAGTCATCAAAATGTACGCTTGGGAAAAACCATTTTCTGAAATTCTCGACGCGGCGCGACAGTAAGTATACGCATGCTCTGGCAATTGTCGTATAAATAAAATCAACGAGTGTTCGGGGTAGTGCAATACTTTGCTTTTCATTAATTCTAGAAAAGAGGTGAACATCATAAAGAAAAATGCGATGACCACCGAAATAAGCTTATCCTTCGAAAGCTACATCCCCCGAGTTTGCCTTTTCGTCACTTTATTGGCGTATGTGTTTCTGGACAATAACATAGATGCCGACAAGGTCTACTTAATAACAGGACTGTACAATGTAATACGAACGAATTTATACCGAGCCTTTCCGATGGGTATGTTTTTGTGACACACACACACACACACATTTTGTGGTTGGCGTTCGAGCCATAACAGCAATTTTCTGCTGTCAGTATCATAGTGATTCAAAACACGTTAGGCAAAAAGTCAATTAGCATATGGAAATTTGTTTCAGGTATACGAGAATTTGCTGAAGGATTGGTGGCAGTTCGACGGATAGAGAAATTCTTGAAATACGATGAAGTGCGGACTAATAAATCTACCATTAAGAGTGCCGAGATTAACGAGCAATCTGCGCCAGGTGTAGCAATTGAATTCAAAGACGTTACTGCGAAATGGTCACCAGAAGGAAAAGAAGTAACATTAAATAATATCAATCTTAAAATCAATTCCGGCTCGCTCGTGGCGATAATAGGGCGAGTTGGCTCGAGTAAAACGAGCTTGTTGCATGCCCTTATCAATGAAATTACTTCGATAAAAGGAGATCTCAAGATTCACGGAAAAATATCTTACGCTTCCCAAGAAGCGTGGATCTTCGCTTCGTCCATTCGACAAAACATACTTTTTGGCCAGCCGATGAAGAAGGAGCGTTACAACAAGGTGATCGAGATCTGCCAATTGAAACGCGACTTCAACATGTTCAGTCACGGAGATCAAACGCTCGTCGGCGAAAGGGGGATAAATCTGAGCGGCGGTCAACGTGCTCGAATCAATTTGGCGCGCGCCATTTATTACGAAGCGGACATTTACCTATTGGACGATCCTCTTTCAGCGGTCGACACTCACGTTGGTAAACATATTTTCGAAGAGTGTATAGTGAAATTCTTGAATGACAAAACCGTCGTACTGGTAACGCATCAACTGCAGTACATGAAGAGCGTGGACGATATAGTGGTCATGAATGCCGGTTCAATCCAAGCCCAAGGGACATACGGGCAGCTCCAAAATTCTGGTCTTGATCTCGTGAAAGTTATGGAAGCTGCGAACGATCCCGAATCGAAACCCGATTCGCGAAGAAGTAGCATCAAGTCTACGTCTGACCTCAATTTGAACAGAAGTGTGACGGATCACAGTAATCCCGAAGAGAATGAGGAGTCCCGAACGTTAGGCTCGATCTCAGCTAAAACCTATTTATCGTATTTCAAAGCAGTTGGCAGCAATGTACTTGTACTGACCGTATTGGTAGTGACCATTGGGGTTCAGGTCGTATCTAGCGGTGGGGATTACTTAGTCGCACTTTGGGTGAACGAAGAAGAAACTTATGGACCGCGGGTGAATGAAACTACATACAAAGTTTCTGCAGATCAGCTGAAACAGCGCTATGTTTTTATATATGTGTACGGTGGAATGATTGTTGCCACAATACTATTGACGCTGGCCCAAACCTGGTCATTTTTTGAGATGACTATGAGAGTGTCCAGGCAACTTCACGGATCCATGTTTAGCAGTATTGTTCGCGCGCCGATGTCGTTCTTCAATAATAATCCGCTTGGGAGAGTTATGAATAGGTCAGTGAAAAATCGCTCCTATACGACATCTACCGTAAATATAACGTAGTAGGTCCTAACATTTTCTCGAATGTTTCAGATTTTCTAAAGACATGGGCATAATCGACACTAGAATGCCATTGACGATACTGGACATTTCACAAATTGGCGTTTACGCAATTGCTGTGATTGTAATTGTTACGAGCGTGAATCAATATCTTCTCATACCAGCCGTTGGTCTTTCGATACTCTTTTATTTTTTACGAAGATTCTACATTACGACGAGCAGGGGTATCAAAAGATTAGAAGGCATAAGTAAGTTTCATTACTAATTCAACAATAAGATTAACCGATCGTTGAAATAAAATATCATTCAATCAATTGCTTATAATTCAATGTTTTACTTAAATTCTTTTGTTTTGTTTTTTTTTTATTTTAGCTCGATCCCCAGTTTTTAATCACATTAGTGCCACCCTCCAGGGGCTTCCGACGATTCGTTCCGTAAATGCTCAGGACATTTTAGCAAAGGAATTCGATAGCCATCAAGATCTTCATTCATCGTCCTGGTTCATATTCTTCTCTGGTCACAGAGCCTTCGGCATGTACTTGGAATTGTCGTGCGCGCTTTTCGTAGGTTTTGTGACATTTACACTTTTGTTTCTACCAAATGCCGCTGGAAATGTCGGACTCGCCATCACCCAGTGTATCTTACTCACGGGGATGTTACAATGGGGTATCAGGCAGACGGCGGAGCTCGAAAACCAAATGACATCGGTAGAGAGAGTGTTGGAATACTCGAATTTGAGGCCAGAACCGCCTCTGGAGAGTAAACCGGAGAACAAACCATCGAAAGACTGGCCGAAATACGGACTGGTAGAATTTAGAAACGTCTTTTTAAAATACGACAGCGATACGGTCACTTTGAAGAATGTTAATTTTGTGATTGCACCCAATGAAAAGGTCGGAATCGTTGGTAGAACCGGAGCTGGCAAGTCTTCCTTGATAAACGCTCTTTTCCGCCTGGCGGATATAGAAGGAGAGATTTATATCGACGAGATACCCACCAGTAGTTTGGGATTACACGATTTGCGATCCAAGATTAGTATTATTCCCCAGGAGCCAGTACTTTTCGCGGGAAGTTTGCGTAAGAATTTGGACCCTTTCGAGGAGCACACGGACAGTGATTTATGGAGAGCGCTCGAGGAAGTCGAAATGAAGAAGTTTATGGATTCTGATCTCGGACTGAACTTGAGAGTGAGCGAAGGTGGGACTAATTTCAGTGTCGGACAAAGACAGCTCTTGTGCCTTGCCCGAGCTATCGTTAGGGATAATAGGATATTGGTACTTGATGAAGCGACTGCAAACGTTGACCCTCATACGGACGAATTAATTCAACAAACGGTTAGAACGAAATTTAAAAACTGCACGGTGCTGACTGTAGCTCATAGGCTCAACACAGTGATGGACAGTAATAGGATACTCGTCATGGATAAAGGATGCGTCGTGGTATGCTTTCTTACTTTTATGAATATAGTCATGCATATATTACGGGTATCTTTGTCATTTCCTAAATAATGGAACTGTTTATAGGAATTCGACCATCCGTACGTGCTATTACATCAAGGCCATGGATTCTTGTTCGACATTGTACAACAAGCTGGCCCGGCTATGGCTGCCATTCTTATGCAGATGGCGAAAAGTGTAAGTTCTAAATACGATCTTCGAGTCATGCGGATACCACATAGACAATAATACTTTTGATATCTTGAAAAATGACATTTTTTCATTTTCCACCCGTAATACGAATCTTATTTTTATTTTGTCGCAGTATAGGCGTAGAAGCAATACTTGATTGAAATGTTTCCGAACTTATGTTGATTACATTTAAAACGTTTAGTTATATCTTTTACATTGCGCGGGAAATTAAAACGTCTCGGTCGATATCGCCAAACCCTTAAATACGTTCAAATTAAACAGAAACTATATAAATATATAACCAGAATTTGGCGAGATTTCACAAGAATAAAATTGACTTTTATAATTTGCATTCTTGCTATAATTATAGTTTCTGTTTAAATTGAATATGTTAAGTTTGGAATTGACGTTATCTACCGAACCGCTTTAGCTTCCCTTTAATCTCGACGAATTATTCATTCGATTTTTTCTGGACTGCAGATAAGTCGGTTGGATGAAACGTACATTCCAAGAAATTACAAGATATCTTAAAATATTATTATAAAATATTATACCTTCTAGATCTGAATAATAATTGACGTTCGTTTTCATTTTCAGAATTATGAAAGCATCATGCCTGCACCGCATGCCGACTCGATAGAACTATTAAATTAGATAATTTTTATGTATGTACATTTTAAGAATAAACTATATTTTTTAATCTTTTTGTACCATGATTGCCCAAAATTACTCGAGGCGAAGAACAATTCCTCAATAATAAAATTTGGATTAAATTAAGCATAATAAAAATTCACCATGTTTTTCGGAAGATTAGGGAGGAGAGGTGTGTCTTTGTCTAACGTCAAATATCTGTCGTATATTGTCCATTATTCGATAAATTTTGACGTCGATGTGTGAAATTAAAAAGTCACTCGAAATTGTTTAGCATTTTGGATTTTTTAAATGAAAATCTGATCTATATACATGTATATTTTCAAGTAGCTCTAAATAAGGTAAATGTGAGCTTTCGAGTGTATTACGCTGACAAAAAATATTAAAAATCGTTGTCTCTTGACTAGATGGCGGCCGAAAGCCGTGGCCTATAGCCATCGAAAATGGATTGAAATGAA
This sequence comes from Trichopria nigra, assembly GCA_030522945.1. Taxonomy (NCBI): domain Eukaryota; kingdom Metazoa; phylum Arthropoda; class Insecta; order Hymenoptera; family Diapriidae; genus Trichopria; species Trichopria nigra. Next base: position 17,679 of record JAPYZR010001269.1, on the reverse strand, counting down.
TTAAAAGGTTTTGTCCATATTTTGTCCACTTCGAATGCTTTCGAATCTAAAAATAATATATATCGACGCATTTCAATATACTAATTTCTAACTAAAAAATATTACGTTTGAATATAAGCAAATACTTAAATCGAAAAATCACAATAATCGTAGATTAGAGAATACAATGATCAATACCATTTTGAAAAAACTGATGGGATGGTACAAAGCTTCCCTATACCGTGTTCTGAAAAAAAAATTTGATATATGATAAAGAAGTTAAAAATTGGTTTATAAGAATAAGACGATATTTATTTTATTGAATTAAAAAATGTTGTGATTTCTATGCAGTTATAATGGTAATTAGAGACATATATTGAACTGACAGCTCCCAATTACAGTATTGTCTAAATCATCAGTCCATTCAGTTGAATTTTTAGTCAAAGTAATATAACATATAGATAATTCTTTTCAAATAGTCCCGTTTTAGACTTGTAAGAAAATGTTTTTCGTTGAAATAAAATATTTTTATTTGTGAAATACTTTAAGGATACATTATAAAATGAAAATCTGAAGTTGCGCAAAACTCATTGCTTGTTGTTATAAATTTTATAGCCCTGCTTAAATGTTCATGCATTATTGATATGTATTTAACATTGTTTTTCGAATTATTCCATTCATCCGATTTTCGGAATTCAATATGGCGGATCCAATATGGCGGATCCAATATATGGCGGATCCAATATGGCGGATCCAATATGGCGGATCCAATATATAGCGGAAGTCCGCCATATGGCGGACCAAAATCCAAAACTTTTCTTCTCTATTTGCATTAAACTCGGTAGTTGGAGAGTTTTGTGATTCCTATTCCCGAATCCGTTACGACATTTTCGACATGCAAAATGGCGGATCCAATATGGCGGACCAAAATCTTTCTCTCTCTCTCTTTCTCTCTCTGTTTACAAAGCTCGTATTTTTCTGGATCATACTTAAATTTTTATTATTTGTACTTCTATCTGTAATCTATCTTCAGATTTCTTAGCACCAATTAGCCTGTAACATTTTTACTTTCACTTTTGCAGTGATTTTATATTTTCACTTTTAAAAAGTGAGTTTCACCGCAAACAAAGAAATTTTCAGTTTAACAAAAATGAAATGTATATCAATGGAAACACCGACTAAAATTTAAATAATAAAGTTAAATTACTTCGCCTGATTATTAACTTGTAATAGGAAAACATCATTAAATGTAAACAATATAGCGATAACAACGAGAATTTCGAAATTGAATGTGACATTGCATTTTAGCTTTACCTTTCATGTTTACAAAACATTCGTTCTAGTACGTATCGTGTAAATAAAGGATCGAAATTAATTGTTTAACTGAATGTGAAATATATAATTACCATTCTGACGTATTAAGAAAGGCGTTGGAGTCGAATGTTATAAAATAATCGAACGATGTAAAAAAAAAAAATCCTTACATTACGTTTTTAGGAACAATGACTATTTCAGTTTTACGTCAGTAGTAGTTTTTTTAGAAAGTCGATACATTTTTATTGTCGAAAATAGGAGACAACGGAGATCACGTGGAATTCATTAAAATGCGATTTTTTTTTGTTAAGACGTTACACAAAATTCGAAAATAACGTTGGCGACATATCTCAGTGTCCCTTTCAGGATAATTATTGTTATATATAAGAGATTTTGTTTTCGAATTCAATGAAAATTATACATTACAGTTTTACCTACAATTTATGAAAACTTTTGTTTCTTATATTGTTGAAAAAGAGCATAAAATTTCATATACACTTGGTTGAAAATAATCCTAAAAATTATTAGATTTAAAGAGACAATCGATTACTGTTACGTAATTAAGCACGCTGCATATATATATATATACATATATCTACAAGAGTAATAAATGCAATCATAGACAGCACAAGGTAAAGAGATGCAATTACTGAGCATTCCGCGTTTAAGTAAAGAACAACTGATCACGCGAGATTGTGCTTATTATAGACTATGCACACACACACACACACGCACGTACACATTTACGATTATACAAATCCGTTTAAATTAAACACCTTGAACTTTTAAACGATTTCGTCCGGATGCTATTTGCGATTATAAAAATGTGCGAATTGCTCGGTGACATAAAATTGTATTGCAAATACAGGAAGATGTTCTTATTCTTCTAATTTGTATTACCGACGCCACAGAAGCCTTTAATGACTTTGTTTTATGTGAGTTGCGTACCGTCGTTAGTGTCAGCACGTTGCAGATAAAGAGAGAATTTGTACCATATTCTATGATCTGTATTGTTGATTTAAAAAAACCTCAATTGGCCTATGGAAAATATTTAAATCAATTAAAATAAAAATACACAATTTATGATAAAAAAAAGTAAACAAATAAAATAGAAACAAAAAATGATGTCAACCTTTATACAACAACTGTAAATACATATTCAAAATACTACGAAGTGAATTGGTATAATTGTTGCAAAATGTGCAAATTTTTGCAATTTACGTTTGTGTAAAATTAATTTTCGAAGTTATCGTAAAGGTTAACGGATGCATCTATTACGATTAAGATTACCGATAGTGCGACAATGTAAGTATACATTTTCAGATATAGAGAAATACATTTTGTCTCCCTGAGCAAATAGCAATTAGAATTAATTTTGAATTTTCATTAATATATTTATTGTCCTATATAATAAAGGTTAGAATAATAAACAGTTGATAAGATCGAAAATAAAAAAACATTAAAATTTCAAATGTTGTCTTAACAAATCAAAATTTTTTTTTTTTTTTTTTTTGTAATATTTGGAGTAAAATATCGACTTAAAAAACTTTGGAATATTCACTATTTTACAACAACAACAAAAGTGATTTTTGTCATTTTTAGCTAATGCACTGCCTTCTATTGTTCAACCAAAAACTTAAATAATAGTGAAATATTCGTATTGATCAATTTATATTTGATTTTCAGCATGACACCAAGTTTCCTTAGAGAACCGATTTATAAGAAAAAAACGAGTGATTCTATCCTGTCTTATCGTGTAAAATCAAAATTTGGAAACGAAAGTGGAAAAGAAATAAAAAAAATTTAACATGGATAAAAATGAAAAAAGAAAAGTGAAAAATCCCAGACAGAATGCAAACCCATTATCCGTACTTACATTTACGTAAGCTTTCAATTTGAATCCGAAATATTTCTTATTTTTTTTGCAAAGCATCACATATATACAATTTACCACGTGTATACATGTCAGATTCGCTCGCACGTTAATTGATTTATGCGTTGGCTGACTATCGTAATTAATCTTCATCTTAATTCGACCTTGCAAATTCATAAAGATGCTTCAGTCAAAACGTCGGAACTCGTGCATCAGACTATCTTCAACTTCTTATCTTCAAATTTGTCGAATTGAAATTTTTAAGTTTTACGTTGCTCTTCATCATGATCAGCTCTAATTTTTCACTTCAATCTCTAAATTTTATTTCATTTTTTTTTTATAAATTCGATTTATTCTCGTTTATCACAATTGTTATTAAAATTGTAAGATTTAATTAAATTGTATCGATTTTGAATCGACCAAGATTGATGATTACCTTCTTACTCCATTATTTCATCTGTAATTGAAGGCTGAAAAGATGATTACTCGATAATAGATAAAAAATGGACATTTGTCTTATAAAAAATACGATTTTAGCTGGATATTTAAGACCTTTCTAACGGGATATCGCAGAGATATAAAAATATCTGATCTTTACTCTCCGTTGAAGGAGCACGCGAGTTGCGAATTAGGTGATCGCATTTCCGCCGCTTGGGATGAGGAGGCCCGAAAATGCCGCGAACAAAAGAAAAATGGCCAGCCCAATCTATTTAGAGTGCTCGTGAGATTGTTTGGAAAAGCAGCTTGTTTGTATGGATGCATTCAGGCGATACTGGAACTTTTTATAAAGTATAATAAAACATGCTTATATATGTATAGGCAAATCCACGAAAACTTTCAGTTTAAAAAATAAATTTTCTTTTTTGTACAACATTGTCCTTCAACATATATATTTACGTATACTTCCAAAGTAATAATTCATAATGCATGATTCTTACACATTGATGTCGAAGAAGCTGGGGCGGGGGGGTTGCTTAATATTATATTTAAAATGGCGTATTTCATAATACGATTGACTTTGACGATACTGTTTTTGCGTTGGGATATTATAGGAAAGAAGTTTACAAATAATAATCATACTTATACGTATATATTTGACCTTCAGTGTTGATGCAAGATTCGACTCAATGTTATTTTCAAAATGTTCATAAAATCAAGGGAAATATTTCCATCTCATTTGCAGAATATATAATTATGTCGTGATTATTTTTCAACATAGTATGACAAGGGATTAAGATCACAAATAGAAAAATAATTACAAATATTTGTTCTTTTCTTCAATGTGATGTAGTAAAAAGTTATATTCGTAATGGAGTCGTCATTCGGAATAAACAATTTCTATGGTATCAATTTTAAGAAACGGTTTCATTTTCTTATACTACGTGACAAAAAAAAAAGTTGGATGGATTTGCTCATATATTATTCTGGATCTCTAACTTGATCCTATATATATTGTAAATAATTAAAATACTAAATCGACGTGAATGAGATATTCTGCCCTTTCAGACTATCCCAGCCGTTAATCCTAGCAAAGTTTTTGCAATTTTTTGCAAACACATCTAGCATGACAAAAAATGAAGCTTACTCGTGGGGTGCAGGACTTGTTATTGCTTCATTTCTAGATTGCATCGGTGCCCATGCTTGCGATCAAGGTCTGTTGCATGTGGGAATGAAAATGAGAGTCGCGTGCTGTTCTTTGATATACAGGAAAGTTTTGAAGTTATCTACATCTGCACACAAAGACACTAATGTCGGCCAGGTAAGGCGTTAAACAATTATTATTCAATGATACTTTAATGTGAAAAAAAAATTTTTTTTCTAAAATTGGCGGTTGACAAGACTGACCTTATCTATTTTTTGTTTTCAGATGATTAATCTCTTAAGCAACGACGTTCACAAATTTGATTATTCTATGTTTGTCGTGAGTTATATTTTTTTGGCACCTTGTCAGACAGCCATAATCACGTATCTCTTGTACAACGAAGTTGGTCTGGCGGCTTTTAGTGGAATTGTAACGCTTTTACCATTTATTCCAATTCACGGTTTGTTGAGCTAAACAATTTAATGCAGATGAAGATGAGACAAGTCGGAACAGCTTAGGGTTTGTCTTATTATATTAAATGAAATTCGGTATATATTATAGGATACCATTGGAAAACTTGTTATTATTGTGTATATTAATATTATACGTTAAAATTTGAAGGCAAATGCCAATTTTGCGATTTTTTGAAATCCCTTTCGAATTAAAAATTCAGTGCTATTAAAATTATATTGTAATTGAGTCAGAAAAAGTTGAATATCAAACACTGGACTGAAAACATTCTAGATCTCAAGACAGCGGAATTGTGAATGTGAGTAAGAGGGCTTTGAAATCGCAATTGGAGATCGGATATTCAAAATTAAAAATGGCGGATCCGATATGGAGTAACGAAATTTAAAAGCGGCGCGATTATAGGTTGAAATTTTTACATATATAGTTACCAGCAATCAAAATGTTGACAATTACATGACGTTATCGTCAATTATAAATTTAGCAAATTCTAATCTTCGAAACTGAAGAAGCTTAATTCATAAAATAAAATCCAATGTTCAGGAGTAGCCAAAAGAATCCTACAACCTCTTTATAAACCTAAAACTAAATTGAATCAATAACTCTATTATCAATTCCTAAAAGTTGTTAAAAAATATTGCTTTGAAAATAAACATAAACTTTTTTAAGGTTGATAAAGTTTTAATTTTTAATACTGTTCCGTATGTCTCATCTTTTTCCAATATTAGCTTTTATATTTAGAACTTACCATAGACATTATTTATATATACCATAGATTATATTTATATTTCATTGTCACAAAATAACTGAAGCTCAACACGAAATAAAAATAATACATAATATAGAAAAAGAGTGTACTATTTTTAAGTTATATATGATTCATAAATAGTAACTTATAATTTATATTAATTTCAGATTGTAAGACTATACGTTGTAATGAATCATCTTGATCGGTATACCACTACAATAAAAAATAAAGATATAGTTTTGAAAATATTTTCTGAAAAATAATGAAAATCTTTTTGTTTTTAATTCATCTTGAGCTTTCTCAATATATCTTGTCAATTTTAGTATTATCATAAAACTGTAATTAAGGTTATGTCGATCCCGTTACGTCCTAAAATATTAATTTTGCTAAAATCCAACTTTTTAAGGTCATTTGTAAATAAAAACTTTTTTTTCTTCAAAATTTGATAAATTTATCACGCACTATTAGAAAGAGTGAGTCTTGGCCGATAAAAAATTACTATTGCAGCATTATTCTTATACAATATAAATTCTAAAATATAGTGTCATACTTCATGCAGAAAATTTGTGCATTTATGCCGTAAAGGGTTAAGGAGTAAATTTTGACGTAATTTTTGTTATGGTATGATTCAAATATTGATTGATATTTAGTATCTATATTTAGAACTGACCACGACAATAAATCAGGATGACGACTTAATATCACATTATTAATATTTTTAATTATAGAAATTCCCTCTACGATCTTATCCTGATCTTATCCTGATCTTAATTTGATGTAACCTTGACCTAACCTTGACTTTTTCTTAAACTTGACATTACAGCAATCGCAAATGGATAAAACAGTATTGAAATCCATTCATTTTACGAGTCTTTGAATTTATACTTTGGGAAAAAAGAATCCATTTTTATTCGCAATACATTTCTATTTGTTCATACAATAGAAAATTCGATTTTTTTAATCAATTTAATCGATTGATTCATGCAGACTGTGCATCTATTCCTATTCGTTATTACGAATTGGCAACTGCAAATTTGAATTCATGTGAATCCAAGAATAATATTCTTAAATAAGTGATCTGTTAATTCGTTTCTATGCGGATTTTGTAATATGAAAATTTGTATTTCAATCAATTGGAATCCAAAAATAATATTATCGAAAACGTGTCTCATTAAATGCGTTTTAATCCAAATTTTTGAATAAGGAAATTTGTACTTCATTCAATTTGAATGCAAAAATAATATCATCGAAAAAGTCAGCTATTAATGCATTTAATCAAAATTTCTGAAACAGAAAATGTATGTCTATTAATCTGACTCGAAAATAAGTTTTCTTACATATAATTATATAAATAAGTATAATTAATCATATTAAAAATATAGTTGAATTTGTCAGCAGTAGTTTCCACTGAAATATTAAAATATATATTATATTACAATTTTCGATTAATTAATTAAACAAATTCAATACCAAACTAAATATTGAAAATAGAACAATGAAATTTTCGACTGTTGAATAACATCAGTTATTTCTATATTCATGCATAATCATATTTATGAATGTCAAAGTGAATATACATTATATAATTAATGTCATAGTCTGTTTGTCACATTGGACAGAAATGTATTAATTTGCTTCAGGATTTAATCCATTTTATTACAGTTTAACGAATTCAAAATACGAATAGGAATGGACCAAAATTTTTAATCCAATTTAATCTAAATCCGATTACTGGGTGGTCTTGAAAATAACCTTTTTTACATTTAAAATGATGTGATTAACAAACACGATATTTGATGTTCATATTTATTCATAAAAAAAAATGAATTTATAATATTCAGCATTCTGTGCCCGACTGGCATCGCAGCTCGCCTTGAAGCATGCCCACAGAACGGACGAAAGACTTCGTTTGATAAACGAATTCATCAATGGCATAAAAGTCATTAAAATGTACGCATGGGAGAAACCCCTGTGTTATTTCGTTCACCGAGCTCGGGAGTAGGTACTACATCGACAAATAACTATAACGCGACACTCAAGTGGTTTGGTATCGTGTAAAGGTAACGATTAATTTCAGAAAAGAAATCAACACAATCAAGAAGAATAGTATTACAATGGAGCTGTGCTTATCGTTCTCCACGTGCATTCCACGAGTTTGCTTATTCGTTACGCTGCTGACTTATATTCTGCTTGGAAATAGCATAACGGCAGATACCGTGTACTTAGTGGCAGGAATGTACAATTTAATACGGCAAAGCATATTTCGCATGTTTCCAATTGGTACGTCAACTACCAATTTATAAAACATTTCAATTCGTCATACGATGATGTATGATTTATCATTAAAAATAAAACAAATTGTTTCACTTGATTATTGTCTGGATTTCAGGTATGAGGGAATTGACGGAAGCTTTAGTATCGATTCGCAGGATCGAAAAATTCATGCTTCTCGACGAAATCAGCACCGACCCCGTGGCTTACATCGAGAATTCCCCACAATCTACCTTACAAGATCGAAGAATCATGTTGACGGACGTATATGTTAAGTGGTCACCAGATTCACATGAAGCTACGCTCAAAAATATAAATCTCGCTATAAACTCGGGAACGCTGGTAGTAGTAGTCGGTGAAGTAGGTTCTGGTAAATCCACGCTTCTGCAAACCATCATAAAAGAATCGCCATTGACACAAGGACACGTTGAAATTCAAGGGAAAATCTCTTATGCCGCTCAGGAAACCTGGATTTTTGCTTCTTCCATCAGGCAGAATATACTGTTTGGCCAGCCGATGAATCGGGAGCGGTACGACAAAGTCATCCAAGTTTGCCAGCTGAAACGCGACATCCAGTTGCTTACTCACGGTGATCAGACGTTGGTCGGTGAGAGAGGAATGAATCTGAGCGGAGGACAATGCGCTAGAATCAATTTGGCCAGAGCTGTATATTACGACGCTGATATTTACCTTTTGGACGATCCACTTTCGGCTGTCGACTCTCGTGTTGGCAGGTGTATTTTCGAAGAGTGCATAAAGACATTCTTAAAGGAGAAAACTGTGATCTTAGTGACGCATCAACTTCAGTACCTGAATGACGTTGATAGAATAATAATTTTAAGCGATGGACTCATCCGAGCTGATGGAACTTACGACAGTTTGTACAAGTCCGATATTGACTTGATGAAAATCAGTAGTGATATCGACGATTCGTACTCGAAATCCGATTCTCCTAATGCTAGCCAGAAATCTAGACCAAGTGTGACGTTGTCGACGAATGTAACTAGCGAAAGCAGCCAAGAAGAAGTTATGGAAAGCTCTAACGTGTCATCTTCGTCTTGGCAAATGCTTGCCACGTATTTCCGAGCTGTTCGTAGTCCATGTCTGATTTTGGTGGTCGCGATGTGCAACGTGCTCAGCCAAGTGTCTGGAAGCAGCGGGGATTACCTCGTAGCATATTGGATAAATTACGAAGAAGCTTTTCGAAAACGCGAAAATGACAGCGTCCGGTATTCGCAGGAATTTGTCCAAGGCCGAACTACGTACATTTACGTTCTTGGTGGCATAACCATAGTTACCATTTTCATAGTGTCACTGTATATGACATTGTTCTTCGAGATGTGCATGAGGGCGTCAATACACCTGCACGCCAACATGTTTAACGCCGTCGCCTATGCTACAGGGTCATTTTTCGATATTAATTCCGTGGGACGAATTATGAACAGGTAAATAAGACGTTAATGTTATGTTTGCGAATCGTATGTTCTCTCTTTGTTTGTTTTTTTAGATTCTCCAAGGATATGGGCCTCATTGACAAAAGAATGACAATGTCTATACTGGATGTGTCAGAAATCATAACATACGCGATAGCGGTCATAAGTATCATGGCAAGTGTGAACCTGTACCTTTTGATACCGGCTTGTACCTTGGCCGTGACGTTTTACTTTTTGCGATCGTTTTATATCTCGACAAGTCGGACCGTCAAATACTTGGAGGGAATTAGTACGTTCAATGAATATTCGAAATGTCGACAAATCTATTTATATATTGTAATAGTACAGCATGGAATTTACTTATTTTAGCTCGTTCGCCTGTTTTTAATCACCTCAGCGGCACTTTTCAGGGTCTCTCGACAATTCGAGTCATGGCTGCTCAGAAAATTCTGACCACAGAATTTGACAATCATCAGGACTTGCACTCTTCCGCCTGGTTCATATTTTATTCTGGCTCTACGGCTTTCGGGCTGTACTTGGAGCTCCTGTGCATCGTATTTCTGGGATTTGTGACGTTTCTACCCTTGTTTGTATCGTACAATTTAGCTGGAGATGTCGGTCTTATTATAACTCAGTGCATCGCACTGAGTGGAATGTTGCAGCAGGGCGTTAAGCAAACTGCGGAGCTTGAAAACCAAATGAGTTCCGTAGAGAGAATCGTAGAATACTCGGAAATTAAGAAAGAATCCCAGTCTGAAATTGCGCCTGATGACAAGATCGTGAGCGATTGGCCACAATCGGGAGGGATAGAATTTAAAAATGTCAGCTTAAAGTATCCCGGTGGGAATGTGGCTTTGAAAAACCTTAATTTCGTGATAAGACATCAGGAGAAAATAGGTATTGTAGGCAGGACTGGCGCTGGAAAGTCTTCCTTAATCAATGCCCTTTTTCGTTTGGAAGACATTGACGGGGAAATCTACATTGATAAAGTATCGTCGAAAAGTCTTGGATTGCAGGAGCTGCGTTCGAAGATCAGCATTATTCCACAAGAACCGGTTCTTTTTAATGGCAGTATACGCAGAAATCTTGATCCTTTTGACGAACACACGGATGACGATTTATGGCAAGCACTCGAAGACGTGGAGATGAAAAAGTTTATTGGTGCGGAACATGGTCTTAATACGAAAGTTGCCGAAGGTGGCATCAACTTTAGCGTCGGTCAAAGGCAACTTCTTTGTTTGGCACGGGCTATTGTAAAGAAAAATAATATATTGGTACTCGATGAAGCAACCGCCAATGTGGATCCGCACACGGACGAATTGATTCAACAAACAATAAAAAGAAAATTTGAAAACTCCACGGTATTGACGATTGCTCATAGACTAAACACCGTGATGGACAGCAGTCGCATAATAGTAATGGACCAAGGATCTGTCATGGTACGATTTTGAAAATGTATTTTTTCCTTCTTTATTTCTTGCAGACTAAACAGAAAAGGTTACAGTTTGTCCGACGATGGAGGAAAAATGTCGTTATTGATTCCGATCACGTTTTTCACCTTTTCGTTCGTCTGACATCCGTCGTTTTTAACATTAAGCAAATTTTTATACTTTTATCATGCCGACCTTGATGAGTAACGTGTGGCGTTTTAAACGCGTAGTGCGTTGGCGTTTCTAATGTTATTTATGATTTTAACATTTTTACGTTTGCCAAGTTTTCCATCAAGGTTGTTATTTCAATTATACGACTGAATTTACTAAAACTCATAAATCATTTCTCGAAAAATATCATTTATCCTTATTGACATCATTTTTACCATGCTTACTTTCAATAATTATAGGAATTTGATCAACCGTTCGTTTTGCTGAATCGAGGCCATGGATTTTTACACGATATGGTTCAACAATCGGAAACTGCCATGGCAGCTGCTCGTCTTCTTATTGCTACTTACACGGCCAACATTTCTAACGAAATCAGGAAATAACCCGGAAAACATACGAATTAATAGAGCGTCCTTATATCATGTATATAAATAAAAGATTCAAATTATACTCTCCGGCATTTATCATCAATATTTTTATCAGAATTGTACTCTAATTATGCATGAATATTGTAAAGATGTAAATAAATTATTAGAATTATTCTTAACTTTATATTCATTCTTTTATTCAACAGTCGAACGCATCCGGTTTTGTTTTATCTACAGATATACGACATAACTAGAGACAGAAATATTTCACGTGTGTAATTCATCCATATAGATAAAAAATGCGACCATTTCATAATGAACGACATTGTTTAAGCCGTGCAAGTAATTGCAGATTTAAGCACATAAACCTATATTATATATACACACACGTACAATTCATTATGAATACCCAATAATGAACAGAGGTAAAAAGTTGGACCGACGAACGAGTACAAAATATACTCTTCAAGCCCTCCTACACATCGACTTGCGAGCTCATTTTTCAAGTACATCTTTAAGGGCTCTTTTGGGGTTCGTAAAAAGTATGCGCTTTAACAAAAATTTGTATCCTCATTTTGACCGACCGTTTACCTCTATACCGATTGGGTAATGTCCTCTGTCCAATCCTCGAAGTGGTACTTCTTTCTACTCCTGAATTAATCATGATATATATAGGATGAACTTCGTACACACTTGTTTAGAAGCATTTGCTTGCATCACTCGCGCTCTCTTATTCTAAGTTCTAACGACGATCTAGCGAACTCGCAAATAAGTCTTATCACGAGCCGTAAGGTAACTGAAATAGTTTAACAATAAGCTTTATCGAATGCCGCTATCAAATTAGCGCATACATTATCCAACGCGGGCATGCATCGTCACCTCATGTCCACTATACTTGTAGCCTATATTTGTTTGTTTTTTTTCATTGACATGAATGAATAAATGCAGTTATGTTCATGCTCATAGTTCGCACTGATATATTTCTAAATCATATATCTTAAGATCTTAATAGATTATATCTAATTATTTTAAGTAAATTAAAGACAGTGCGTCAGTGTTTCAGTGTTGACTGTGACTTGAAATCTACATTTATTATGTCATAAAGTGATCATGAATAATTACATTTAAATAGCCGAGATTTCCTTATCTGCAATTGGCCTCTGGCAAGAATAGAATCTTCTTCGATGTATGTTTTCGTAATGTATTCAGGTTATTGTTACACGTTTATCATTTATTTTGTATATAAAGTTATTTTTATCACTTTCAAGTTAAGAAACAATAAGTTTGTTTCTATCCCTATATTGACATCATTTTTGTACATTAATCTTGTAAAGTAAAGCTAAAAAATTTGAAAATGACCCTAGTAGAAATAAATGCATTTTTTTCTTACACTATCCATTTTTCCAATGCTTTTAACGTTATAAATATCTGAATTAACTGAATTAACTGAATGAAAAAACGATAATTTTTAACGCGTGTATAGTAATAATAATAATACGTAATATAATAGTAGTCAATAATAATAATTAGTAATAATTATTGTCAATAATAATATCTAATTATTGTTAAAATTGAATAACATAATGTCAAGCTAGGTCACACCTACAATTTTACATAAATTCTAAAGAAAATTTAAATAACTTTCAATGTCTGACGAAATATTGACAATGTCATACACGCGTTGAAAATTGTCATACAGCGAAATGTATGACAATTACAACACAGCGAAAGTGATACTATACGTTATCTGGTCAAAGTAAAGTGTTACTTTTACTTACTTTTTTTACATTCATGTATCAGTGGATTATAGCCTATGATTGTAACGGGAAATTAGCAATAGTTACCATTTTTTAATTTTGAAAAATTCGCACCTGTCCACAGCTTTGGCTAAAAATCTTGCCTAATAACTGTTCAGTAAAATTATTCAAAATATGTATAAAAATATCCTGTCTAATTACTATACAATAAAAATATTTAAATATATATATGAACATAAAATAAATGGGTAAATGTTACGTACATACTGTCCAGTTAAAATGAACATATTATCCAAATTCTGGGTTTTAACATTATCCGAGGCCTATATATATAGTCAAGCGGCCGGTAAAAATGCAGCTTACTGGGAAATGATAAAACGTGACGTAATCTTTTTAATTTTCCTAGCGTTCATCACTGGAGAAGATACCACAAAGTCCTGCCAATACATATTTAAATTGTTATTTTACTTTACAACGAAGGAATATATGAAAATTCAATTTTTGTAAAAAACTGACAAAAACTTTGCAGGGCTCGTTTGAAAATGAAAAACACAAATTGAGTTTGCTCAAAGAACTTTGAAATATGGTGAATGATTAATGAAAAGAAGACGCAGCAGGTATAAAATGACGTAAAGAAGTAAATAATGATCCAGAAAAATACGAGAGAGAAAGAGAGAGAGACAAACATGTCTACATTGAATCCGTCCGCCATATTGGATTCGCCATATTGAATTTCAACAATCTGACCCCGAAAATTCCTAAGTAACAAATTTCCAGTTAATTGGAAAAAAGGAATATATCAATACATTGACATTTATGAAGGACTATCAAATTTATAACAATATAACAATGTTCATATTTTCACTTTATAAACGTATAGTATAAACACATTTTTTCAACAATTTTTTGAAAACGGATCCGTTTTACAAGATTCGCCCACATAATTGTCTGATACTTTATTATGAAATTATTATTATTATTATTATTAAACAAAATATTTTCATCAGTAGGGTACGAATTAAATCAGTTTCTTCCTTATATTTGACGCATGATGCACCTTTCCTGCATCCGCGGACTGATCAAACAGCCATTATATGACTGTTTTCCTGTAATTATTACAAGTTTTTCGTACATCACTTGCCGACAAGTATAGTCGTAATTATAGCTTCCGTATGTAAATTTTACGCGATTGATAATCAAAAATTTCAAATCCCAACAAAGCGATTCAATAAAAACATCTTTACTCCGGATTCTGTGCGAAAAAGAATTAAAAGCATTTCGAAAATTCCATATTATTAATAATAATATTTCTAATTCCTAGTAAACTCCTATCATTTCTAATAAAATTTCTTTATATGTATAGATTCTGTTAAAAAAATTAATGAATCGTTCTTTTCATCATAAAATACTTTTAAGTGGTCATTCAAAAAAATCAAAATTTTCATTCACAGTAATAATTACGTTAATTCATCGGCAATTACGAAAATTCAAAGTTGAACGATTGAATTTCAATCGTACGTGTGTCTGAATTTCAATCGACGCGTTTTAACATTATCCGAGGCCTGTATATATATAGTCAAGCGGCCGGTAAAAATGCAGCTTACTGGGAAATGATAAAACGTGACGTAATCTTTTTAATTTTCCAAGCGTTCATCAGTGGAGAAGATACCACAAAGACCGACACTATATTGGAATGAGATATCTCCGAGATCTGTGATGCACTTGCAAAACAACGCTGCAAATCAGCCGGTATGCACGTACGATGCGAGTGTCCTTACACGCGATAGAGCAAAATTGTGCACACAATAGTTTCTCAATGCCGAGATAAAGTGTATTGACATTTTTTGTTTTTTTTTTTTGTTATTTCACCACTGATATGTCGATGGTTACGCGTGACAATGGTGTAATAGGTTCAACGCTTCTACCGACGGGAGACCCAAAATAAAGCGACGTAACAGGAATATGTGATGCGACAATGTTTTTCGATTTTAACGTAAGTATAATGTTTAACTTTTATTCGCTATTTTGATAATGGAGGTACGACAAGACTTTGGAAATGAAAACCATTTAACGTAATTTTGGCCCAATGAACGGTTATCACAACTATTTTCTTGTTAAATTTGCTATCATTTTCAATATTAAAAATTTTTATTTCGAATATATTAAGGGAATTTAATTGCATTTTTTGGATCTGGTTGATTTGAGTGATAATTAAGATATCTTGTTGAAAATGCCAATTCCGAAAACTTGTTTTTATATAGTAATTTGTTTCTTATTGTTCTTTCTTATCCTTTTATCAAATCGTTTTTGGAACAAATTTATATAAACTGTGATATTGACATCCACTTTTTGTTTAAAATAAAAAAGACTAAATTATTGATACATTTGCGAAGAGAGAAACTACGTCAAACGAAATTTAATTTTAGGCTTATTTTTGCACTGAAAATGACCCGAAGGTCATTTGTATGTCATGATATTTTTTGTAAAATAGGACGGAGAAATGAGCCTATAACTGAGTCTAATTTGTATGTGGTTGAAATTATTGCCGAAACGATCATTCTTAATATGGTGTTTTGTCTTTGTGTTTGTTTGGCACGTGCGACGTATGTTCTTACCATTACGTGTTTTTGGCAGTGACATTGTTGATGTACATTTTCTTCTTTCTAAAATTTTATCATCGAGTTGGTTTGGTTCTTCGAGGGGATGGCATATATGCTTTCATCAATTAACATAATATTTATTCTGTCATTGTAGCCAGAGTTATTTGAAGCAACTGTGACATTTCCTTCGTCCGCGTTTGTTATGATAATATTTTTGTTATACTTTTCAAAAATATCTGTAGTTGTTTATTTTGTTTTACCAAGTATAAATCTGGGGATGGCATAATTGTAATGATTTAAATATAGCTTATGCTTTTAGTGTTTGTTTATTTTTTGTTTGTTATAATATTCCCTTCTTCATCCGCACGATCATGTCAATATTCTAGATTCCTTCCTCTTTGCGTATACCATGAGATGTTCTGGGACATCTTGCCTGTTGAAAATAGTAAATGATGTTTTTGTCATGAGGCTAGAATGAATTTAATATTTTGTGGTAATTCTGTATCTGTTAACTTAATGAACCAATTATTGACAACTTAGTAGATTTGGTAAAAAAATATTAAGCAATAATGAATGTACTGAACTATTCATATCAGATGTAAGATATCAAACATAGAACACACAGAATATACAATACTCTCGAAAAGAAAACTTTAAAGAAAAAATTAAAAAAAAGATTAGCATACTTTATGTTGAAGGCAACACCAACATTATAGAAATCAAACCGCAAAAAGATAAAATAGATATTGAACACTATACATATTCATTCTGTAAAATTTAGGAAATGCATTTTGAAGAGCGCCACAAATAATGACTGACACGTTAAAAATATCCATGTTAAATTTATAAAGACTGCCCTTGTAAGCACCAAAAGTCCTCGTAAAAGCCACCTGATAAAAATAAGTCCTTGTATAAAAGATAGTACGTATATATAAAATAGAATTATTATTCTCATTTGTGCAGTCAAAATATTAATGATTACTTATTTATTTGCAAACACCTTATAACGTAAATACTACACTAAAAATAAGGAACAGATGAACAAGCACATTAAAAACTTTACCTCAGTAGTAATATATATATTTATATTTTAGCAGGAAACCTGATTATACAGAAACGTCTTTAATTGGCGTCATTCTGCTAAGATGCGATGGATCGTGTGAACAAGAAGGAAGTTAAAAATCCCAGGAAAAATCCAAATTGGTTGTCGACGATTACATTTGCGTAAGATATTCTGTATATACTGAACATAACTGAACATAGCGTAATTGTACGATATAATAAGATACCACCTACAAAATTTCAAATATAGTTTTTCGATTTCCTTGTGTCGTATATATATATATATATATACCTGGTATATCGTCGAAATTAAATCCCGCGACTATTCGTTACGTAACTTATATCAGTGGAATGCATAGCCTTGCTTGACGTCGTGAATTTAGCCCTTAACTTTGATGGGCACAATTTCT
Source organism: Trichopria nigra (assembly GCA_030522945.1). Taxonomy (NCBI): domain Eukaryota; kingdom Metazoa; phylum Arthropoda; class Insecta; order Hymenoptera; family Diapriidae; genus Trichopria; species Trichopria nigra. Next base: position 213 of record JAPYZR010001269.1, on the reverse strand, counting down.
GTATTTTTACGGATTCTCTCAGTGTCGTGAAGGCTATATCCAGTCCCGAACTAAACGTCAAAACTAACCCGTACATGCTTGAAATAAAACACAAGATGCAGGTGATACATTCAAACCAACAAAGAGCCTGATCCCTCAATAAAAATTCCGTTCACAGACCTATTCGAATATTTCAAAAAAGACACCTTCAATAATACGCTTACGAAGATTTCA
>JAPYZR010001268.1:0-43916 GCA_030522945.1 Trichopria nigra | reverse complement strand
CTATGCCCGTGCGGGACAGCCTATACTGGAAAGCCAGTATAGGCGCAGTACTGCGCCCGTTGTGAGCTCTGGCGTAACTCGAAAATTTCTGCTTGGGGACTGACATTATTATTAAAGATAAAACTATTACGTTGTCTTAAATCAATATATAGGATGATCAATTTATTGTTTTAAGATTGAATAAATTCTGATCGCGCTCAGAATGAGAAAGGGTACTTTCTTGAAGTCCATTAGGATTTTTCCGATGTCATTTTCGAAATCATTTCTTGATATTGACTTTGGGATGCATTAGCCTTTTCCTAAGTAGGAAATTAAATATATAGACCAATTATTGTGTCTAATTTTTTGCATATAAAAAAATGGTAAGAATAACAAAGTGAAATAAAATTTTCGAAAATTTGTTCTTCTCAATTATTCAATTATAAAAAGTAAAAAAAAAAAAATATTTTGGAAATTCCTTTACTCGTTCATAGTTTTATAACGCAAAGATATATTAATGCGCAGAATCTATGCCAATATCACGCAGATTTTACGGCGTAATTTTTTATTATCGCTGCACTTCGATGATTCCTATTTCTTCATCAGATTTTAACAATCGACGGATTGGTGTCAGTAAGCTTAATTGCTCATAAAACATCGATTCGAATTGTTGAATTTGAGTTTCATAATAGGCAATAAAATCTGTATATCTAGGATGGTAACAATTATGAGAGAAATAATAAATTGGCCAATAAAACGTTACGATGCGAACAGTATAAAATCCCACAATGTCATTGACGGTAGTCGGTTTTATATATATATAGCAGTAGGTTTTAAGACACATCGTTGACTCTTTACTACTAATTATTCATTTAATGTTTTCAACCTAGTTTTTAAATTATCTTTCTAGGTTTTCTCACGAAGAACAATAGTGAGTCAAACTGCATCTATATATAATTTCTATGAAAAGCTTGAAAAATAGTCCGGAAAAAACATCAGTTTAAAAAAAATTAAAAATGCGGGTATTATACGGCTTCAAGAACCCTTTAAGTAACAACTTTCAAGTGGATCCGATTAATTTTAATAATTTCTTCCGCCATATTAAATCCGCCATTTTGAATGTTTAAAAACTGACATCGGATTCATGATCAGTAACCTAAAAAACCCTTAGATATTAAGTTTTATCATTTTGTATTCACTTTGTCACTTTGTCGATATTTTGGAAAATTTGTTTCGAAATAGCCCTGTTAAAAATACGTTCATTTTGCACATTTTTTAATCATGTAGAACTTTATTACTTGAAAATTGAAAAAACTTTGCCGTGCACCATTGGAAAGAGCGTTTCTTGGCCAATAAATAATGGTTATTATAGAATTTTTCTCGTGGAGTTTAAATGCTAAACTATATAGTCAACATTAAAAATAAAATATAGTTTTAGACTTTATGAAGAAAATTTGTACATTTTGTCCTTAAAGGGTTAAATAAAAATATTGACAAATCGATTTTGACTAATTTTGAATGATGTTCCACACAATTATTAAACAATAGCGTAAACGGTTTTAAATGTGTATTGTAAATGAAAAACTGCAATGAATCGAATGAATAAAACACAATAATTAACTGGTCCGTTCTTGTAATTACTTTAAACATAATGCAAACATTCCCGCCAAGCTTTCATAAATACATATTTATAATTATGCAAATCTGCATCATTTGCTATGCACGTTGAAGTCTGTCGAAATGGTGTTGAATTAAAAATACGGACATTGCTTTAGAATTTTTATCGATACTGACTGGTTCCCAAACAAACCTGATCGGAAACGCGCCGTTCACACAGTCCCGAACCTGGGTATTTGGTAAGGATACGCCTGATTTAGCGCGGGCCGCCGTAGTCGAGTTAATTAGCGTCGAGTTTACAGTCGGCGATAAAGCGAGCGTGTGTTGGACTAGAAGAAGGATCTCTGATTGAACCGGTTTTGTCCAACTTTGGCTTTCAGACGCGTGTCCCTCTGTGATCAGTTGCAACATTGCATTAAGGCGGTCAACCTCCCCGACAATTAATGAAAGCTGAAAGCTTGTCAAGCTCCGCATACGAAGAAAACAATGACGGAAGTGAGAAAGAGAAAAATGGAAAAGAAATTTTCATACAAATAATAACTATTGGGATTTTTGAATTGTAATGACTGGAATAAGCTGGGAAATGTAAAGATTGTCCATAAAAAACGAAAATAATTAATTTAAAAAGTCGTAATATATTCACAATCGTAAAAAATAAATTGTTTTTCATTCAATTTACGCAATGTTTTTATCGTAAGACTTCGGGAATGTTGAATGCAAGGGATGCCAAATTTTAATATCCATGTAGATAGTGTATACTAAGTACAAATCACCTTCTCGGTGATCCGATGATGATAAGATTGGCTTAGTTGGGTGCTCGGTGTGAATAATTATCTTGATTGGTATAAGGCTTGCTACCGAAAGTCACTAAAGTTTTGGTACGCCTAATTACCTTTTCTGACGATAATCGAAATTAATGGACAGATGTTCCTAATCGAACTTGCGACCAGGTTACCGATATAACCCGATGCGACTTTGTTTAAGTTTGTACCCGAGTAACTTCCAATTCAATTATATGCGCAATTACTCACTCGAAGAAACGGTCGCATCGAATGAATTCAATTTTGAAAGACTTTGAAGGTAATGAGTTACCTTTGATCGCAATTATTATTTTAAATAAATTTATCAGTATGTTCATTTCACCCCGAATAACATGTACGATTGAACGTGACAGAAGTGTACGTGATTTTTATTGTTTTTGTCCATAATTCTAAGAAAAGATTACGGATGGAAATTGCGTTATTTCATTTTTTGGTCCATTATGTATGATGTTAAACGTGGGCATTTGATGACAAAACATGGTAATTCCGTTTTCGAGCGACCAAAGTCCAATACGTCGATCCCATCTCCGATATGGATCGAAGAAATTAACTAGTTGATGAATGTACCAGGTAAAATGTCGCGATGACGAAAACGATTTAAATCTGATAAAAGCAATAGTTGAATACGGAATTTCATCATTTATAAAAAAGTATCAGAAAAACAGAGTACAGACAAATTTAATATTGAATAAGTAATAAATAATCGATGATGAAACCCCGTCAATGAATGTCGTGATTAAAAATTTGACTCTTCTTCAAATGGCATAATACATTAATAAATCATTCGTTATATATAAAACATTTTTTTTAATACACTAATCTATCACTATCGAGAACAAAAAAAAAACACTTGTTGATGTTTCATAGTTCCAGATCAGTAAAATGAATAATTTGCAAGACGATAATCGCAGTGACGGGAAACTTCGACACCGTGACAACGATAAAAGTGACGCTGGAATTTGTGAAGCGGAGAAACTATGATTCGTCCTGATTTAGATGTCTCACACGCCTAAAAAACCTGAATTTAACGCGGTATCATGATTTTAGATGGGCAGCGATAGCAACGAACAAGATGCAGCCGATGACATCAATGTCGTAAAACAAAAAGATCGTGATTGATCGATTAATCCATATGGAAAATTATTTAATGCAGAACATCGTAACTTGAAACAAATGAGAAATTTCGATGTACAAATTAGAAGGGACGTCTGTCAATTCAGCTGATGGATTCTAGCAACAAACTTGGAAAACAGTTTGAGTAATTATCGACCGATTAAACGATATTCGCACAACAAATTCGATTAGGCGTGCGAGCAATCACATCATGCTATACGTTCGTTAATGCAATTATTATCGAACATCAATACACGTGCCATCCTGCTTACAATGATGAAAAGGTCATGTGCATATATACGATGGAGTATCCTAGTCGTTGCTGAATCTCACATCACGATCTAGCTGCCTACTAGCTCGGATGCCCCGATGTCCTTTACCGGTTTCGCATCGTATGATGCGCGCGCTCGATCATTAGGCACGTTAAAGTTACGAGGCCTGCAGTATTATTGACTAATGACTCGCCTCTCGAAGAAGGCTGCGCGAGTCTGATGCGTTCACTCTGGGGAGAGCAGCCTTGAGTGAAAATAAGAAATAATAATAATAATAAAAATAAAAGGAACAATGCATCTGACAGATGTCAAGACAAAGTGAGCAGCGTTGTCCGCGGATTCCTCTCTTTCTCTCTCGCCGGTATCTCCAGGACGCGGTGTACCTACATTATACTTTTTAAATGATTGATGAAGACACTCGATGAAGCTCGCAGCTGGGGAGACCCGTCCTCCGGCGACAGGGGATTTTTCACGTTGTCTTTATGCTTTATACGCTTCGCGGTCTTCCTGCACTCGAAGCGTCAAATATCTCCGCTCATAGCGATGGGAACAAAAACTTGATGGAGGGCGATTGAAGTTTCGTGTTCGTCGTGAATTTAATTGGACGTGTACTTAAACACGCGCCGCGGAGCGGCACATGCGTATCGATGCATTATGAATATGAAATATTCATGAAGGACAAGCTACAATGTTTTTACTTAATGTACGTGTCGGCTGTGTCCTCGTTTTTCACAACAATCGCTTCACTTATTTATCGGAATTGGACGATTGCGTATGACTTTTCCTATAGAGAGGTTGCTTTAGGCGTGAATATGGTGCACACGTTGTAGATGCTTCTGACAATCGGCTTCTAATATGCAGGAATGAAGTGGAAATGCTTGGTTTGTGTCAAACGGATCTGTACGGCATCGTTTATAAAAATTGAATAGATTCTAGAAATCGTCAATGGTTCGTCGTGGTTATATTTGTCCAGGATTGGTCCATTCCCTTCATGGACGGGAAGTATAGACTTATATTAGGCGTTCCGATATTAACCGATAATGAAAGTCCATGGGATCGCTAATAATAATGAAGAAACAGCATTCCTCCCATCCATGAATAATGAACCTAACCTACTATTCTTGCATTATACGATACGATTGCGTGCAAATTTAATCTACGGAATATTATCGATCACATGGGACCAATTCGACATTGCTTCGATTTGATAACCAATCGAATCAAATGCTGAAAAAATAAAACAGAAAGAGATAGAAATTGGAGATGAAAAATGATTGAAAAATTCGATCTCATTCATGAGCAGCTATTACGGTAGTCGTTAAAAAAAAATTTGTCATGTTATGTGATCTCCAAATCACTCGAAAGTAATCTCGGAATGATTTCAGATTTTTATCTTGATTCTATACCGTCTCGCCAGAAACTCGATATTTAATATTGGTTTTAAATGGGAAAAGTAATTTTTTTTTTTTTTTTTTGTCAACTGTAAATATTAGCATCAGGTCCATAAAAATATACAAATTAGCATACTTTCTTTTGAAGATATTTGAAAAAGATTGATCCAACGTTCTGTCAATACAAAAATTTTTCATTCGAAATTGAAAATTGAAAAATTACTGAAATCAATCGTTCAATATTTCTTATATAAAAGAGGTATTATAATTGAATCTTATATTTATTCTCAAATTTGTAACTTTATTGAAGAGAATGTAATCTAACCTAAATGTTAATAATTAATAATATGCGTGTTAATTAATAATAATAATGTTTTGTAATTAGATAATTTGGTTTACATTTTACGGAAAATTTTCTTTGATTGATCTATTAAAGAAAGTATAATAATCTTTGAATAATCAAATAAGCCATTGAAAATTATATTATTTATATCTATTAAAAATTGCTTTTTCATTGTGGTGCTTAAAAAAAGAAAACAACCCATATAATTTGATGAATTATAATTTTTAACTTTTCAATTGTACAGAACGATAAATGATGAATATTCCAAGACGAATAACTCAAATGGATAATTTTTGTTTGACCTGTTCTTAGATCAATCTTTTTCAATATCTTCAAAAGAAGTTATGGCAATGGGTACATTTTTTAAACTTATTACAACTGATAAACTAAAAAAAAAAACAATGAATTTTCCCAATTAAAACCAATAATAAATATCGAAGTTTTAGAGGGACTGAACAGAATCAATATAAAAAACTGTTTTAAGAATTTTTTTTTCAAAATTCATCCTAATTACAAAAAAAAATGATTTGTTTTTCAAAATTTTCGTTCAACTTGAACAATCCGAACTTAAAGAACATTCATTCCAGTATTATTTTGGAGTGTATATATACATTTGCAGGCTAATAATTGTAGGAAAACGGGAGTAAAAAAAAAACACAACATTTCTACCCTTTTATGTACCTGGTAGCATCACGAAGATTCATAGAACAAGAAAAACTGCATCCTCGTATATATGTACTTCACTGAAATGCACTTTACTTGCTGTAAACCGAATAACAACCCTTTATATTTATCATGTATGTCTGATAAAATCTTTCAAGTATTTTATACTCACAAGAAGATTGAAAGCGATAGAAGAATGTGGACTGCAGATATATCGAGGGATAAAGAAAAGGTTACAGAAAGAGATTTGTCGTATTATACAGTCACCAGGGTATTGGCAGAGATTTTGGTGGATAAATAGTAGGCAGAGAGAGAGAGAAAGAGAAAGACGTAAATGGAGATGGAGGGAGAATGCTCGCATTTTATAGCTATCGGGATATTGAAAGAGATACGATGGTTTTTAGAGAAATTTTTAGGGATAGAGTGGAATAGGCACTTTTCTGTTTCATTTCTATCTCTCAGGTAAAGGATCATCAATTGGCCATTCACTGAGGAATTTATTAAGACAGGATCAAATTAATGGGAGATTGAAAGTGATAAAGAGGTATAGGAAGTAATACATTTTTTTGTGTATCCTTTTCTATCTTTAAAATAGAAAGGAATTGAGAGAGATAGAATTTCTATCACTTTTCTTCTAGCAGGGAGGTTAGGTCTTGGTTTATGTTTACTTCTGTTTTTCTTGTTTTGTAAATGGCAAAAATACTGATATGTAACTAGCTAATACTTATCACACTCAATAACTATCATGGATTTCGAGAATGGATTCCCATACTTTGAAAGTACAATCTCGCAAAATATTTTGAAATCTTGAAATATTGATGTCGGCAATCAATTTTTTAATATTTTTGTTTGATGTTTGACGAAAACTCATGGTATTTGATAGATCAAAATAAATGTCAGTACTTGACTATCTGATTTCCAGTTTTTACATTTATTAGATTGTTAACGTACTGTTCTATAATCATTGTAACCATTGTAATTTGGATTAAACGATCCAAAAGACGCAAACTACCGGCATTTTTCTCATTGCGAGCGCAAAGAGATACGAATCTAAGGGCCTTAGTGCTCGGATTAACAGTGTTTAGGCCAATATTTACAATCGAATATATATCGAAGTATCCCGATTTGGAGGTTGTTATCCGCTCTGGGGGGTTTCAAGTGGTTGGCTGTGTAACCATGGGTGGCACGAAGGACATGGCCCTCATTTGTCTTTGAGGAAGGATTCACGGTTCGAAGAGGGGCAACCGGAGCGGTCTCGAGTACTCTGTGGAGCTCGCGTCGTAGCGCAGCAGCGCTAATCAATCTCCTCGGGAAACGCGTGCGTGACTGCAGCACACTCCACAGTCCGTTCCGTGTTCAGTCCAGCTTTTGGACTTATCGCTGCAAAAATCGCACGGAATATACGTGACGTTTACGGTCGTAACGCGACTTTTTTAATACGCACAAATTTACCGTCCGAAGTGGGTATAAATCACTCGGGCGTGAAGTAATTAGTTCTTTTTGCGAGCGTTATAAATTTCTAATACGGAAAGGTCTTAATTAAGGAGGAGAACTTGCGATTACGATGTAATTCCGTGGTTTAGTGGTACTTTTTGAGATTGCCAATACCTCGGTTGATTCGTTGAGCACGGATTGGCACTGAAACTTGAAAAATTCAAATTAGAGGACCAGATTTATTCATGATTTTTGGATTACGTCTGAAATTACTAGTAGTAATAAAAATATTACAATAACTAATTTTGACTAAAAATGTCGATAAAAGATCGACAAAAGTTTATGAAATTGTACCATAGTAATTTTTTAAATACCAGAGCATACGTAGGAATTAAGGAATAATAATAATGAAGGAATGAAGATATTGGCACACATGGAAAAATGCACAATAAAATATTCAGAATGAAACAAAAGAGAAAAAAAAGAAGAAACTACCGACATTGATTGAAAGTAATACAACAACCAATAATAATGGCTGAAAAATGATTTGGAAATTTTAAACGTGAAGAAGTTAAAATAGAACAAAAAAGAATGCAGAATCTGTGGAAAAGAAAGGGAGACGACGGAGCACGTTAAAGAATGTGAAATGGGGGCAAAACACGTGCGGGAAAATATAAGCGATATACTAAACGAAGACGGGAGAATGTATGAATGAATGATGACAATACAAGAAGTGAGAAAAAGAATAGGAGAGCGAGAAAGAGACAGAGAGAAGATAATGGAAGAAGCACGAGAATGAAGAAAGAAGAGGGAGAAATGATGTAATTATGAATTAAATGGGAAATGCGATTTATGTAATTAAAAAAAAACTAGATATATTGAAGTCACATGTAAGCACGATATAGTGGACACAATAAACAAATGTTATAAATAAAAAAGAACGCCGAAGATTTAATATAGATACGTTCAGCGAACCATTGCTAAACCCAAGAATCATTGTTTATTATCTGTTTCTATTATCTCTTAGAGGCATGCATTTTTTTTACATGGAATTTAGTTGAATGTTATTACTCGGTCGTTTTCGTGGTCGCTGATTGAGAATCTGCCATATTTGTTACGCCATTTTGAATTTTGAATATCTATGCTGAGATTCGTAATCGGACACCTCCAAAAAAACCCGGGTATGCCGTTTCGCGAGGATCGAATAAGTTGTTGCTTTTTGATCCGCCATTTTGAATCGGCCATTTGCAATTTGGAAAATCTGAGGGCAGGTTCGTATTCGGCGATCTCGAAAACCCCTGCGTAGATAATTTTAGCCATGTAGGTACAATTCTTGTATAATACATGAATTTAATTTATAAAAAACATTTTATTTGTCTTCAATTTCATATGTAAACGATATAACAATAAATTTTTATGAACTCTGCTATATATCATGCTTATTAATCAGTAAAATGAAAAACAACCGCCAAAAAATGTCACTAAAAAAAAAAAACCCCTAATCTAATAACTGGTAAGCAAATAATCGGTATAATATACATAAGCTGCAGCGCGTGGACAATTAAAAAAATGTTTTAACTTTTTATCAGAATCAAAATGCTTGATATACTAAAGAAATACATTTTAGTTTGTTTTAATGTCACCCATAATTTACACAAATTAAAGACATATTCTGGATTAGATTTTATTACATATTTGAGAATATTATCTTCAACTAATAATAAGAAGAAATTAATAAGATATATATTTGATATGTGCTAAAATAAAATAAGTATAAGATATTATGTGAAATACCTACGTCGCACTTTTACTGACATCTATCTACCTTTTGTCTGAAGAGGTGTAATGTGATCCTCTCTTCTTGCATCACACGTGAACTTTAAATGAGAATTCATTATCCGCGTTAATTCAATTCAGGTATTCCGGCGAACCATCGTATACACCACACAACCGTACTTGACAATATCCTGAATTAAGCTAATTATTAGCATCAATTTTATTTCAGATTGAATCGCAGTTCCACGAAATTCAAGCCTTTGAAGAACCACACACAGACCAGGTATAAAGACAGTTCGGCTCGGCATCAAAAATACCAACATGTCTTTAAAATGCTCTCTTAAGGATGCTTCGTCTTCTGAGCTCTATACTCGAGGGCTCTTCAAGAGCTCGTGTGTAGTATTAAAATACTACGATGTCTAAATACTCAAGATCATATTTCGAATTCACTTGATCTGTATGTTACTGCGGTATTATTTAAGCCACTCCACCTCCCCTCCAAGAAACAAATCGAATATGATGCATCTATAATTTCTAGTGATTTTCAGACATGTTGCATGCGGCACTGGGGTCATACATTCAAGAAGCGATCCCCTGACATTATATGTCCCTTGATTTTCCTCATGACTCTTAAAAGAAATAATGACCATTACTTTTCTTGATGCAATTTACGTGCACGCCCACGTCCTCATCCACGTCTATCAGTTAAATGTCAGAATACTAAAGAATACTAAAAGTAGTATTTCGTTCGTATCCTGAAACACGAAAAACAAAATGGAGTAACAGGAGGAAATGCAATGTCCGTGTTACCATCAACTATACGTTGGCGAAAATTTGTTTTCATTTCTAGTTTTACTTAAGACGGGTCTCCTAATAGTGCTACTTTGTATTGTGATATTTGAGTCAAAAGCTGGTAAAGAAAGATAAAATGTTTTTCGACAAAAATTTGTCACAAAGAAGAAAGACTGACGAAAAAAAAGTTAAAAGTCTGCTAAAAACGAATCAAACAATTTGATAAAATTTAGGGTAAATTGGTGACAACAGATAGCCGTTGTAATAAAAAAAATACTGATAGAAACAATTGAATTTTTAAAGATTCTGGATAAAAGTCAGTATAAACTAGCGATAAGAATTAACAACGATTGATAAATAATGGTGTAAACAAAGAAGTTTTAGAGTTTATAATATACGTTGACAATATAAATGATTCCAAATTAAACATATTATTGAGGAAACGTTAAAGACCACGTTAAATCGACGAACGTCCACAAAATTGAAATGCAATATTTTTTGGAAGAATATGGACAATATTTCAAATATTGAAAAAAATTAACAAAGGGAATAAAAATAAATAAATAAATAAAATTTTAGTCGATGAAAATTAATTCGATTTCGACTTTTTACATCTAAATTTACTATAAGAACTACGGCGAACCAAAGTAGAAATTACTGTGAGTTTTTTGCAAGGCACTTATTAGTTTTACTGGTTTCCTCCAAAGTGCGTTTTGAAAAAGACTAATAAGTTTCTAGTAAGAAGTGTAACGCCAAGAAACTCACTAAATTTTGTCTAGTTTTTTAGAAGGCACTTGCATGTCATTTTAAAATAATTTAGACTAGTTTTTTTAAAGGCACTTGCTAGTTTTCCTTTTTTTTTAATATAGCAACTTTGTAATGGAAACTGACAAGTGAATAGTAAAAAAAAAATATGATGCAACGTTTATCAAGACAATAATTAAAAAAAAACTCACTTATGACAGTTTCGAAATTTACGCATTTTTTAATAAAGTACTCGTATGTTTTAGGTTTATATGTAGAAATGATTCTTATAATACACAATTAATAATAATGTTTAAGAAAAGAATCACAGTTTATAGATTATAACAGCTGTTCTAACGGTTGGTTCTAATAACGTTACTTTAGAAAATTCTGTTTCCAAATAGTCTTTGAACCAGTTTTTCTTTTCGCAGTGAATGATAAGGCTAACTCGCGAGTAATGGTAGATTTCAACATATTTGTTGTTTTTTGTAAGAGTTTCCGTAATCCGAAATAAACTTCCGCGTGCATTGGTTTGACAACAAAGTTAATTATAGTTGTAATAAATATTCACAAAATGAATAAAAATGTATTATTAAATTATATTTATTAGCTTACAAAATCATTATGCATTTCTTCCCTTTTTTAAAGAGTTATCGAAATTCTTAAATTCTTCGCTTGTAGTAAAAGTGGAAAATTACTTAACTGTTTTCTTTGCATCGTATTGAAATTAACCACTGGATTTTGATTAACTGCTTGATTTTTAAGCAGAGATTGTTCCTGCATTATCAAGTTTTTTATTTCTCGGACATCTGATACAATTTTTAGTGCGTGTAGATTCATTAGAGAATAAACGCCTTCCAATGTCATGTAATGCAAATTAATGTAATGATGATAAGAGCAATAACTATACAACCTAAAAAGCAATAACATCCATAAAATTCATTCCACTGTACAAAACTCATTGCACCGCAGTTTGTGATTATTTTTTAAACATATTCATTACAATAATAATTACTTGTCTGTAATATGCTTATTTCTAATGCATACGTGGCGAATATATTTATAAAATTTATAAATTTATATGTTTCAAAAATAATCACAAACTGGTGCAATCAGTTTTGTACAGCGGAATGAATTTTATGGAGGTATAATGGAGGCTTCGCTTTTTAGGTTTGTGTACATTATTTATCACTTTTATCATTATTACATTAATATACGTCATTTATTTTATGAAATGTATTTAATTCAGGTATTCTTTTCTTTAATTTTATTAATTATCTGCCTTTCAAGCTTTTCGGGTGGTTCGGTGTCGGTGGTAAAAGCAAATTGTGAATTTTTCAAAATTTCAAGCTTTCGAATTCCTTCTTTGTGTGTTCCCTTAAAACAATATAATAATAGATTTTATCACGTTATGTATATATAATTATCGTTATGAATATCAAGATTGAAAAATGCGCAAGTATACATACTTGCTTGTCCTTTAATTCCTACTTCAAAAATATCCCAACAGGCATTAAGTTTTTCTTGGTTTCTTACCTTTTCATTGTATTTGGCCTGATCATAAAGAGGCGGAGGATAAAAGCGGGCACATTCGCCTTCTGCGTTAATATCGATCCACGATAGTGGCACTATGTCTATCGATTTTTCTTTTATATTTCCTTTGCAATTAAGAAATTCAACCAGCCAAAAGAGGTATATGGCGATGTAGCTAAAGCAAAGAAATTATCATTGAATTTAACACTTGAATTAAGTATCTATGTATGTTTCTACAAAACAAATATATAATTCACGCACTTATACCAGAATTTGTAGTAGTGTCTTAACATTTATTGTCGTTCTTATATAAGCGACATATTCTCTAACCATAGCTAACGGTTATATAAGCAGAAAAAATCTGCAAATTTAATAAAATTCGATAAAAATGACACGAATTAGAACAATGAGAAAAAGGTCAAAATGAAATGTGACCCACAATTTGATATAATATTCAGTAGAATATTTTCCTAAAGGAATAAATGTTGAAGGACAGTAATTAAAAATTTATAAATTCACATTCAAAGAATTGATATTGATAATTTCACGTAAAAAATAATGCCACGTTATAGATATATTCAGTTTTATTATTCAGTAAGAATACACCTTGAAATATCAAACCAATTTGATGTTGATTTTATGTCTGTGTAATAACGTATACGTGATTCGGCAATTTCGTATGGCAGCGAATAAAATAATAACGTCAATGTTCTCCGGAATTCATTATTACAAAAATTTCAATCGTTTCTAAAGTTAAAATCGACCGATATGCCGCGTAATTGCAGTTTTACGGATAGATGCTTTCATAAACAGAATATAGTGGATTCCCCACGATGCGACCATAGAAATTCGAATGAAAATAATTTCCTTCCTTATTGATTTCTGTCGTTTAACGATTGCTGTTGGCACGAATACGTATACGAGTCCCAGGCTTCAGACCGGGGATTTTCTCAAAGAATATCTGGAGTCCAGTTTCTGATTTATGTTCAGCGACTGTCGATTTGCAATAACGCCGTAATCTAATGCGACGTTCACGTTCAATTTTCATTGTGCCGGCCTTCCTTCAGGATTCCTCCAACGGGTACTTTGGCTCGGAAGCGCGGAATTTTGTATATGCTTGACGGGAGCGTAACGGGACTTGATCTTTGGAGGAGATTCCACAGGGGCTGCATATAGGGAGCATCGTGTGTTCTTCGAACGCCTTTGCGAAAAAGTTGAGCAATTTCGTCCATCACCTGCTGCATATATGGGCTAAATTTTTGGCGACATACTAACGGAAAGAGTAAAATTGATTTAGAACGAGATATTCGCTCTTTTAAAAATGCTCCAGATTTTTATTTTAACATGTTTCATCATAAATAAAGTCACTTTGAAGTACGTGATCAATCAGCCATTTTTATTATATGTTTATTTAGTCATTTTTAGAAATTTTGGTTTGTTTCTCGTATTAATCGAGTTTACATAAAATATGTGTTTTTTTTAATTGTGCACGGAAAAAAAAGGTTGGCTGGTCCAACCAATAAGTAGTTAGGTTTACCATGGCTGGTCCAACCAATAAGTAGTTAGGTTTACCAATTAGTTAGTAACCCTTTACTACTTATTTGTTGAACCAGCCAACCTTTTTTTTCCGTGTGTTTTTTAATATTTTTTTTCTGCGAAACACTGCCATTATCGGTAAGTTTTGTCGAATAGTATCTAGTACTGACGGAAGTTCCGAATGTCTTGAATGCGTGTTTTCTTTTTATTAAACTTTGACACTTACGTATATTTCATTAGCTTTTTTCATCGTTTTCTTTTTCATTAGTTTTATCTATTTTCAAATTATTTTATCATTATTTCTTGATGATTTTTTTTTTCAATATCTGTATTGCCTTTAATCGAAATTGGTAAAAACTGTAAATTTCACTAATTTTATATCGAACTTGGTCAATTTGTAGTCGATTAGAATTGATTTTTTAAATATATATCTATATATTAGAGTATATAATTTCTACTTGTATTTATTATTATCCTATTAACGTCCATAATTCCACAAAATGTTCTCTTTTTTCATTGCGTCGAAAACAGTAGTATTTATAAAATTTGATTCCACCATACTCCATCGGCCATTTTGAGTTTTGAAATGGTAACAATACATTGATGATCAAAAGTGACACTTAGGTATATAGATTACATTTCTGTAGCTAGTGTATAAAAGGAAAACATTCACAAATCCGGGATTTTACAAATTTTCTAAATTAAATCCGCCATTATAAATCCGCCATTTTGAATTTTAAAATTATGCCTCGTGGACTTTAAAGTATACAAGTCACTAGACTTAACAATGTTTTCATATTAAAAGTTAAGATTCTTTAGAATAAAAATAAAAAATATTCCGTGTTTTTTATTTCGGCGGCCATTTTGAAAAATCACTTAATCATTCGCAATAAAAACGACGGATTTGAAAAGAACATTTCATTCTAAACATATACCCTCACAGAAAAAAATATGTTCGGTGTCCGAAATGACACCCAGTTGGTTTTTTTAGTGTTTACACCCCTTTTTTTAGTGTTTACACCGACTTGGGTGTCATTTCGGACCCCGAACAATATTTTTTGGTGTACATTTCCGTAAGGGTAGAATAAAAGCTGGCCGACGGTATAACTATACTATTACTAACGCGATGAAGAATGGAAACTCTGGAATTCTGGAGCCATGTATATAGTCCTTGACAAATATTATGTATTATTACTATTTACGAATTATATTTTATATCTATATTTGACCTTTTTTCGTTATATTTTGTGCATATTTTTAGTTCAATATTTCAACAAAAGGCTTAGGAATATTTTTTTTTCTTAACAATTTGCCAACTTTTAAAATCATTTAAAATTCTCAATTTACATATTTTTAAATATTTGAAATGAAAATATTTTCTTATGTTTTTCAAAAAATATTTTCATTTCTTATTTTATGTAAAACATGACCAAATATAAAACAGTTCAATTTCATGTCTCATGTATTTATAGTATACATTTCGAAGTTATTATATTATATTCAAATCTTTTAATTGTTTAAGTTTCATAATCTTCACTAAATTTTTAGATTAAAAGATACTTCGACAATACGCATTATAAGTCACAAAACTGTCTTACTCTGATTGAACTACTTTTAATTGGATGGAATTGAGGTTGATGTTGTCGTGTAACACATTGACGTTCACTCAGTATCAGGAATACGGTATTAGAAGTACATTATATACCCGTACGTCATTTGGTCTGCAATGCCAAAGAGTCGACACGAAAAGAACATATAAATCATTTCCTATCGCTAGAATCTTGCTGCTTTTATTGTCATTCACGTGGCGCAGATTGCTGTATGCAGTTCAGTTAGACAAATTTGCAAATAAAAACATTTTTCGTTAGTCGATTTACCTCAGTGTTGACGGAGCAATTGTTTACTTTACGCTCAATACGTATACGGTAAAGTTCATCTCGATCGATGAAATCGCTGTATAGTTAGGCTGGGTTAAAAATTTGGTCTATTTTTTTTTAGCAGCGTGCAATTAAACGTGCATGAAGAGTACGTATAGATGAGACGAAATTGGAAAATTTGACAATGAAGCATTTTTTACTATTTATGGAGTAGCGGAAAGTCTATTTATATAGTCTATATAATTAATCGAATATTTTTTTACATTACGACAGTGATAACCCAGCCCTCGTCAAAAAGTATTTTTAATTAATTATTTCGATTTCTGCAATTGAAAATCTATTTTTTAATTTTACCATTTTTAACCTCTGTAGTTATATGTAATACTTGAACTTTTATTTGGATTTCTTTTACAATATTTATATTGTTCATTGCCGTTGGTTATAGGGTTTACCGCATCTTACAAAAATAAAAAGAAAAAAAATGAGTGAAGCGCATTACACGTCTAAGAATTCATATTTTTATTATAAATTCAGATCTACATCTACCGACAAGCGAGAACCAATTTAGATCTTATTTATAATTATCATAAATTTTTCAGATTTTTAAATTTTCTTTCGTGTTACTAATATTTCTGGTTTTAGTCAATATTCTTAATGCTTGCCATTTAATTATTATGATCGTTAGTTTAATTTTGTTTTTTAAATTTAACAAATTAAAGGAATTACATCAACCATAAACGCATAATGCAAGATTAAAAAATTTACTTAACAAAATTAACAGACGTCCCTGTAATGTCCAGTATAAGAAATGTTACGTGAAAACCTATTGCAATAACTTTCATGGACTTCTATATTAAATTTGAGAATAATGCTAAATATGAAATGGCGAATTTAAACTATAAAGGATACACAATAACGTGCAATTCAACGTGTAACGCGGAAACCGTACAAACAAGGGATATTTTATACGACAAAATTTCTTTCGCTTACCAGCGTAAATGAATCCATAGCGTGTACCTTGGAAAACAGAATTGTGTCGTTCGTAATGTCTTTTCCGCAAATGCTCGTGTGTCCGAGTAACGATAGAAGATTGCCAATTAGCACTGCAGATTCGATACTTAATTTCAGAAAACCCGTTTATATTTCCCGTGTGCAATATCGGCAGAAACATTGTCACAAATGAAATAATTCGCAATGCGAAACGTAATTCCCACTAATATTCTTTCTGTTTAAGCGGTCAATTTACTCGGAAATCGATTTAAATTAAAAGAAACGATTCTTTTATACAGTGCCAGACAATATGACTTATTGTTTAATAAATTTGCAATTTAAAAAAACTGCATATTTGATCGAAATTAAATTGACAAATCTCAGATTAAAAGATTATTGAATTAAGCATTGAAATTAAGCATTGAAAATACTAGACAGTTATATACTTACCGCTAAACCCAGACTTTATAGACCTGTTTGAAAATTACAAATCCGCGATCGCATTATTAACCCTTTTCGGAAAACTTTTGTTTTTCCGATGAAAGTATATAGTCATTTTAAGTGTTTTTGGGGTCTCTGATCACGAATCTCACATCAGTTTTTGGAAATGCAACAATCAAATATGACACATACAATATGGCGGATTGAAATTCGTGAAATTAATTCTGTTCTTGATGAAAGATGGTGTTCATGACTCTTTGAGGTCGCTGATTCCGAATCTATTATAAAATTGCTGAAATTCAATATGGCAAATTCAATATATGACGTACACAGAATTTATATCATGGAATTTGATTGCGATAAAAAGTAGTGTACACATGTTCCTGGGGCCAATCATTAGGGTTTTACGGTCGTCGATTACAGTTGCATTATCAGACTTTCTAATAAAGAAAATCCATATCGGCAGATCCACGACGGCGGATAAAATTAAAAAATCAATTTTGATTTTCTTCCATGTTGGATCCGCAATATTCACTTGGTGAATTTAATAACAGATTTGAAATCAACGACCCTAATAGAACCTAAACATATTCGTATTTAACAAATTTAACGATTTTTGTCCGCCATATTGGATCCGGCATATTGAATTTCATAAATTTGATGATAGATTCGGAATCAGCGACTTGAAAAAGCCTAGAACGCAATTTTCCTTCGTAATATACTCAAAAAACAATTCAAGTCACTTTTTAAATAAAAATTCATTATTTCCAATAGTTATTATTGTATTTAATAACACTGCATTTATGATCTTCACATGGAATTGATCTTGTTGAATGGATTGAATGTGTTAATATGAGAGTAAATTTGACAAAAGCAATTTTATTATTTGAAAAATATAAAACTGACGAATTTAATTGACATATAAATAACTTTTAATGGAAAACTATTCATTCATTCGAGCATCTGGATCCGTGAAATAAATGAGATTCAACAGTAGAATGGAAAATTGAAGTGTAGTACATATAATTTTATTCACATCATGAAATGGAGTCCATGAATGAGTATATAGGTTATTTCCGAGTTAAGAAATCGATCACAGTTAGAGAATGATTTATCAAAGGGCACTGATGGACTATTAATTAAATTCAATTCTTTGAATTGTATTGCCCATCAGGTAAAAATATACGAGATGGTATAGTAAAACTGTAGCTTTCCATGTTATTTTTGTCCATTTCTTTGATCGGCCAATATTAATGTATATATCTGGATTAAATAGGCTTCATTGAGGGACAATAATTTCTTTGTACACTGAAAAAAATTTATTTTTTTTTAAAAAGTTATTTTCGAGTAAATATTTACTTGAATACTAGCAAGAAAATATTTACTTGAATTAAGAACAGATTTTCTTGAATTAAGTAAGATTTACTAAAAAGAAGGAAACATTTTCTGAATTCAAGTAAATATTATTTATTTGAAAATAACAAATTTCTTTTCCGTGTAGCAATATTGATTTAATGGAATTATAAATTTTTTACATATATAATTAAATTCGTCGTAAAATTGTGTAAAATGCACCGTTGCAACACTACTTACTGAAAACAAATTCAAGTTGTTCAGTAGAATTGAATGTGCAATCGAACATTAAATTCAGTAAATACTATCTAATATATTTGAATATTCTTAAATTTTGTCTACTATCTTCATAATCGGGTTAAATACAAGTGTAAATATTGTTGAGTTTTCCCAGTGAATCTACTATCGAAAGTTTTTAACGAAACACGGTATGAAATTCTCTGGAAAAGAATCAAATTCAGTAAGTGAAACCAAAGTTTAACACAACAGTACCGCTAAACAACAGATTGATTTTATATAGAGAATCATATATTGCATCGAGAAGCACTGAATTTATATGCAGAGCGTCAAAATTTATGAAGTAGAATTGAATTCACGATTTTCAACTTCAATAATGCGACGTCCGATATTAGAAGATATCAAAATAAATTGTCAAGAGTAAAAATAACAATCCATTATTTAATATAAACAATAAGTTAACACCTGCTACCGGTTTATTGCGACGATCTCGAAATATATGTACGGTCACACGCACGCAAAATTGTTGTCGATTAATTCGGTGTGTTGCGTAAATAGGGATTGATTTTGTTTTACGAGGGCAATTTCGGCATAACTTAGCGACGGAACACAATGCAATCCCTGTATATATTCTACTTTCTTACTCCAATTTCGCGGGTCTCGTGTTTGTTCAATCAGGCAGCTGCCCGGTTTCGATATCGAGTTTTGATTTATGCCCCAATTTTCTCTTATTTTCGATTGAGATCGCGCAAAATAATTTTCGATATCGCAACCGCGCGATCTCCCTTATAGCATTCGAGTATTCTTTCCTGGGCTACAATGAGGAGCCCGCAACCGCAGAAAGTAACAGCGGCAGCATGTGCTGGCAGCTGAATCTTGTTCATGCGAATAATTTGCATTCTCGCTCGTCGGGACAAGAACCCACATTATTAGCGGCCAAAATGGAATTGGCATCCGATTGGCCCGCGCTGCGAATAAGGGACAGATACTTTTCGCCCGAGCCATCCGCAATAAATATATTGCTTCATATATATATATATATATATGTATGTATGTATATACCGAGTTTCTCTCCGGCGCTTTTGATGCGATCGTTGCGCAGTTAGCCTTTTCTCGCTTCTCTGCGTCTTTCGTATGGAAAATTGTTTATTAGGTAATTAGAAGTCGGGGCCGGGAATGCGTCGATTATTGGTGTTTCGGAATGTTCGGACTAATTATTTTCGAATACGGAATTCCGGATGTCAATTATAGATTACATCGAGATCTCGTTGATATTCCGCAGTAGGCGCTCCGGAATTCATTATGACTCGTAAGAAAAGTATTAAATTTGCATAGCGTATTAATTGAGGCAATAAATTGTTTTCGTTGAATACAATTTCGCGAATATATATTGCCTCGAAAACAATTTGTTCGCTGGCAATTTATCGAATAAATCAACAAACGAAAAACGCCCAGAACCACGTATAGATGAACAAAGAGCTGCGACCGGAATGGATGACCGAAAGGATTCGTCTTGAGAAAAATTCACCGAACGATAATTCAGGCCGAAATTGAAGTTTCCCCGAGGCGTCACAATTGGAACAGAATTAATCGAACGACACGTCGAAGATTACTTTTGGAAGATGGGAACATGTAAAATTGCATTTAACGAGTAAAAATTATTTTATGAGTTATTAATTGAATTTGAACGTTACACTTTCGAAACACTGGATAAATAAAATTCAATTTATTGAATAGAACAACTCATCGGATGATGTGGTGTTATACGGTCGGAAATTAAATTGTTTACATCCGGATTAAGTTAATAGAACTATAGGTATGTCGTATATGGACAAATCCGACAGAACTTTGAACTTTTATTATTATATATTTATATAATTATTTCTATTTGTGATCCTAATCATTTGTCATACTTTATTAAAAAATGAGCACATCACACAATATTGTGAAAATGAGATGGAAAATGTTCTTGGATTTTATGAAAGATTTTAGAAAAAAACATTCAGTTGGTCTAGTACCAACACTAAAAGCTCGGGAAGGGTTAGTAAGTATGATTTGCGTTTGAAAACATATTCCACGACACAAACAGTTTCATTAAAATCAAGTGAATTTTAGCATTTTCGTATACGTAGCTTTGAATATGTACATTTTGACTTGTGATTCATGATCAGCCACCTCAAACCAAATCCAAATCTAATACATTAAGAGGGTTCTAAAGTAGAACATTTACCGACCGAGTTTTTCAACAATAAAAGTTTAAATAAAAAGTGATTGAAACGTTTTTTCAAAATTTGGGCTTTGGAAGGGTGATTCTACCTAACATATACAATCTTCAAAAAAATTTCGTTGAAATTGGTTCAAAATTAACCGAGAATTATCCGAAATAAATTATTTTCTCTTATCAGCACCAAAAATAATTTATTTCGGATAGTTCTCGTTTAATTTTGAATCAATTTCAACGTTATTTTTTTGAAATTTAAATATGTTATGTAGAATCACCCTTCCAAAGCCCGAATTTTAAAAAAATATTTAAATCATTTTTTAATTATACTTTTCCTGTTTTGAGGTTATGTCGGTAACTGCTCTACTTTAGAACCGCCTTAAATGCATTATATAATTTACTATAAGAACAATATAGAGCTCACCTCCCCCCCTCCATTTATAAAAAAAAAAAAATTAAAAATCGTTCACGAGTATGAATTATTATTACTTTGGAAGTATATACATGAATATACATATATGCTCAATGCCAATGTCGGGTTTGAAAAAAAATTTGTTTGGGACCGAAAGTTAAATGTTCCGTAGATTTGCCCATATAGCAATCGTGGAATTGAGCTGAACTCGTCAAATATATTTGAATTTGACGTTTGATTTGAGCATTCATTCACTTGCATTGATTCGAAAAATATGATACATGCACAACGCCTTTATTGAAAAAAAGAAGATAAAATCTATTTCGCGAAATCAATTTCACTTGATGAACTGGATCTATCTTTGACCAAATATCAATTCGATAAATATAGTCACTGACTGATTTTCCAAAATATAATAATAAATTGATGATAATACACATAAAATGACAGGAATTAATTGATGTCTTTTTAAAATGAAGTTTATAAAACAAGATTTGCAAAAAAGAAATACAATGAATTAGAAAAATTATGTTATTTGGCAATTTCCACAGAAATTCGACGAGTAAATAAAATAAATTAAATGCGCAATGAATGATTATTGAATTAATATCGTACTGTTCGAATGCCATGATAATGATTACCCGACACATATTGATTTGTCGATACTTTCTGGACATTGACAAAATCGAATATTGTTCGGAACAGAATTACATAAATTATTGGGAATTCGTAAAGATTCGTTCATATAAGGTAAAGGAGGAAAATAAATCTGACAATTATCCAATGCGATTACTCCGATGCAATGTCGGAGCAGGCTTTTAAAGAATACATAAATTAAGAATATATGTCGGTGGCAAGAAGGGAAAATGGCGAAGGGAGGAAGGACCGGAGTATACCGCCGAGCAATTATAGGGACGTTTCCTTGCCATCCAATCTTGCACTTGGAGCCGCCTGAAGAATTAATCTGCCGGCAAGTCGAGTGAAAAGTCTCATTCAGCAAACTCATCGAAGACGACGGGTGGAAGGAAAATATATATAGACAGGAGAATTAAACAGGAGTTATATATAGATATGTACATCAGGAAAATTACCAAACTATAGACTGTATACATAAGAGATAAGTCGAGAGTCTGGTGTACGCGACGAGAGAATTTCCGTGGATAAAGGCAGGGACGATAAAATGGCAATTTTCAGCGGCGAAATGCCGATAAATAACGATTCGATGCGTTTAAGTAAATTGGAAGTACGCGCGTGATTGATTGTGAAATCTATTCAATGATAAAATCTGTGATGGAAGTGAAGAATGCAATAAAAGCAAGAAGCTAAGGAAGCGGTGATTAAAAGGCGGGTGATCTTGGAATGAAGGAGAAAGATAAAAATGGCGTGAGGTGACAGATAAATGCTGGGTCCTCTGCGATTCTGAAGTATAACTTATCTTTTCAGTTGTAGTCCTTTACACGTCTTTTAGTTCATCTCGTAGTGGATCGAAGTTAAACCATTTCTCAATTTCTCCACGATGAACATGGAAGTACAGGGTATTAGCGTCATGACGCGTAAGGTCTAGAGGCGACTATAAGATATATCTTGAATTTGAATTTAAAGGATTTGCATTTATAAAGTCTAACTTTACTCATTTTAGATCTCATCATTATTGATACAATTAAAAAAGAAAATACAATTATCAGTCAGTAATATGACGGGGCCACCGTACAGATATGTCTTTTATTAATAAAGGAAAATTGGAGGAGGCAATCGCGCTACACCAAAGAATTTAAAAGGCAGATATATTGTAAAACGTTACGGTATGCGACCCAGAGATTTGTTAATTTTTTAATTCGCCGCAGCATCGTGACAGTTATGTGCCCGCTGTCTTGTCACGTATTCGCATAATTGGAATGTTCATTTGGATACATAATTGAAATCGTTTCGCTTGCATTTCATGCGCCGCCGCTCCCTGCGTTTACGGTCCGATCGGGACCACGTTACGGAACAAGATCCTATGCCGCCGAGTACTCCTACGATGCGCTTTTAGCCAAACGATCTCCCACGTCATGTTGACGCAAATGTCATTATCATCGTACAATTATGGTGTTAAATTCGGCGATTCCGACGGATACTGACTGGCCCGGAGGTATTGTCAATTCCAATTATAACTGGACACGCATCGCCCGTGTATCGATTGTTTCAGCCGTACAGCCGATACTACGATATATATATATATATATATATAGGACCGCGTTTCGATTAGCAGTTACACATTGCTGCTTCCAACAGGGTAAAAGCGTCGCAAATCTGTTAAATGTAAATGTATTCCGAAAACGTTAATATATGTTTTTCTTGTAATAAACTCTATTTATATTATAGTAGGTAAGTAAAAGGTGACATTTCCCTCTAATAATGATTTATTACAGAATCATGGTTAATATCGAAAACTTATGGTTGATTGTAGTGATTCGCGTATCATTAATGTGTTTGAAACGATATTTTAGCGATTAAAACTCCATGAAAAAAATTCACCCAAGGGGTTTTTGAGATCGCTGATGTTAAATATGAAGTTAGTTTTTAAAAATTAAAAATGGTGGACCAATATTGCCCTAAAAACCCTCAGGCAACAAGTTTCGAGTAAATCCGATTAATTTTTAATAATTCCGCCTACCATATTAGATCCGCCATTTTGAATGAAAAAGAATAACATCGGTTGCACCATCAGCGTCTTCAAAAACCTTTGGAATTTATAAATGATTTTATAAAAATCATTAATAATGTATTTATGCGACTTTAAGCGGTATTTTAATGTCATTATCCATAACAAAATAATTCGTTAAATTGATAAGTTATCGGTGAAAAAAGATTTGTCAAATTATAAGGAATGCAATTTATAGGTCACACGGTTTTACAAAAGCGAGTTTCGCCGGGACGTAATTCAGTGAAAATAACTTGGCGTATAGATGTGATTCAGAGCAGAAATTTGTTAAATACAATTCACTCGATGCGACTTGTTAAATTCTGCTCGTTTAATGTGATTCGAAGCGCATTTGAGACGATTTGTCAGGCGCGGACCATCAAATACGAGTTGCAGATGTTACTTTCAACATTAAATTCATTGCAGACATCAATGCGATTTATAATCGTGACAATACTTCGTCGAATGGAGTTCATAAAACGTGTCGTCTAGATATAATATATTTATGTTGGATATAAGTGCGAGAAGAGGTTTATTTTTTACTGTTTCGACTGGAAGATTTTAGCAATATAATTGAATTTGATTAGATTAATAATAAATAAATTCATAAGAGTATAAAATTTAAATCTGCAATGAATAAAAATGGTACGACGAAGAATATTAAGACTCCATAAAAGAAATTATTTCTGTCACAAATGTGTTATTATTCTTGATTTAAAAAAATAATTGAAATAATTTAAGAATGTTATTATTTAAATTGAGTTACAGAATGTTTTTGATCGTTCAACTTCATATGAATAGATGGAATAGGAGTGAACGTAAAAAATAATCCAATGCTGAAAAATCTGTTATACCTTTGTTGGCAACAGCCGCGGAGGCACAAACGAAAAGTCGCTGATAGAAACGATTCGAAAGCGTTTGCACATATGTCTATTGATTTATCGTAAAATGGAGCTCTAACATTTCTTTTATCTCTTTTAACTTTACATCCATTGATGCGCTTAAACGAAACCGTTTGTTGACAATCTCGTGTAAACGTACGTACAGTTTCAAATTTCAAAATATCTAGAATTCTATAAATTCTAACGAGACTGCCGATCAATTTGATAAAAATATTTGTATCATATAAAAGTATTTCTACAGTCAGTTTTTCTCTCCATCGCGTTAGGACTTTTTTCTAACCTCAAAAACAGTTGTGCATTTTCAAGAACACGTAGTATTTAGGATTGTTAGGCTTATTGATTACGACTATAAAATGAAAAGTTCAAAATTCAAAATGACGGATCTAATATATTTGACAACTTTTTGAAAAATTGTTAAATTTTGACAGTAATTGTTAATACTCTGGAGTTTTTGGGGTCACTGCGATTACGAATATGAGGTCAAAATTCAAAAATTCAAAATAGGGTATCTAAAGTTCAACAAATGAGAGTTGCAAAATCGAAGTTCGATATTTCTTCGAGATATGACTGCTTTAGTTGCTAATATCAATTATACATGGATGAACCGCCGTTCACTAGCCTATATGCTAATAATGAAGCGATTACATGTTTTAATTAGATTGAAAGTATACTTTATATATATATATATATCAAATATCAAATGAGTTGGGAGATTTAATTTGGATAATATAAATCAATATTACAAGGTTTCAATATACGTATATTGTAATAATTCAACGTTTGTCATTGCAGTGACTATTGAATTGTACTTTGTTTAACGTAAAATGCAATTTAACGCTGAGTTTATTATTTGATAAAGACACTTTGTCTATACGTTTTACGTTTCTCGTCATCATCGCTAAATGATGTCATTATCGTAAAGCTAGTCGTGGCATGGAATTGCATTTCAATGAGGGAGCGTAAAAAGTGCTTAATTATGCAGATATACCTGTACTGAATGTACCTCTTAAAGAACGAGGATGATCCTATTAATATTTAATCGTAATTTATTAATTCCTGGCGGTTTAATGAAAATATCTATTTTGATCCTATTTACTATTACAAACGTACAACATTTTGTCCAGTGTCGAACAGAGTCACTGAAAGATTTTATAATAATAAGTGAACAATACAATGAAAATGTGGTATGATTTGAATTAAAGTTACCCATTCATTGAAACCTGACGACAATTGGGACTTAATGGTTTAAATTGATTACGTATACCTTGTAGATTTCTCGAATTCGGTCGGTCTCGCGGATATAATTGATTTTCATCGGTTCAACTCTGTATTTAATGAACCAATTGTTTTAGGGATTTCATACAGATTGAGATTTTCCTACAGTTGAATTACAGTGATTTTTGTTTTATAACTGTGATTTTTCTTAGTTGGCTACACTTAAGTCACTCCAAGATTTATTCATGATTAATCGAATGAAATTCTGCGCGCAAGGTACGCCAGGTATATACGTACTCTCCCTCTCTAAAGATCCCATATAGTATAACTGATCGAGAAACAGTCGATCGTTAAAATCTTAACGACGTGCATTTTCCCAAACATTGTTCGCTGCAAGGAGTTCAGTCCCTAATTCAACATCCTATCTGCATCTGTAATACACGCGGTGATACGACTCTATTACCGTTACGTAAGAGGCAAATTGTGAAAGAGTGAAACGTGTATGATGGCTCATGCTCCATATCATTAAATACGTTAAAAGACGTCATTATGATGCCGGCGTGTATGTGCTCGTTAGATACATTTTAACGAGGCTACTTTAAAAGGCCGTTGAATCGTCGGCAAGCCGACTGCTCTCGATTTCTCTCGATCTATTCTTGCATTAAAATAATTTGGCCGCGTCGGACGACCCCATAGAGGTTGTTCGTCATGTATTCGCGGACAGCGGGCGGTTGCGACGTTGTTGCGCCCCGCGCCCAATGTAAACGGTTCGGTCTTGCGTGCGACAAAACGTCAAGTTCGGTCCAACGAAATACGCAGGCGATTAATAACAGTGGCGAATGGGACGTCATGGGGCGGTTATGCGGTTACATTCACTCTACGACGTCGCAACCCCTTCTACCACCCCGCGCGTAACGTAACGTAACGTTCCGTTCTGTATGCCCAACGAGCTGGAAGATCCATATCTCACTCGAAGGGTGGCTCTTAGAAGCATGTACATATAAGTGTATATATGGAGAATTGTGCTGTGTGTGCACCGAGCTCGTGCTCCCGCTTATGCTTTTCGAATATATATATATGTATATATGTATATTTATACGTTATATATATATATATATATATATATATATATATATAAATCTATTGCGCGAGTCTCCGAACGCGCGCTGTGCATGTACGTATGAAAATCGTTTCCAATTGTACTCCACTACTGTTGTCAGAGAGACTGGCGCATCCGTGTAACGGGTGAATCCCGATGGTTTCCAGCCTTTAACCTTTACACGCTGCCATTGTTCTCTTAACCCTTCGACGACTATACATAGTAAGCGGAAAAGGGCAAATTTGTTACATCGAAAATATGAGCATGATGTCTTTCCGATAATATTGAATTTAAATCTGCGCCTTGCGTCCAATATTCCAATGACTTGAATATGTAATTTGAATGTACTGCAACTTGCGGATGAATTGTATAGACACGTGTGTGTGTGTGTATGTGTGTGTGTATGTACTACATTTGTGCACGTACGTATGAATAATACACATCCGAAGACTGACAGTATAAATAAAGATGTCGAATGAAATTACAGAAAAGTATCGTTGTGACAATCATATACTATAGTTGACCCAATCATTCTAAGGCCGACGCAATCATTTCGGCGATTGATGAGATCAAAATATTGTTGCTTCAAGTATATTTTTCTGTCCGTGAATCAATTCGGTGTTCTGATCTCCCTTTTCATAAGAGTTGAATTACGGATTAACCAAAATTAAGGAAATAATTATTTAAAAAATACGTCCGACATATTGGATTCTGCACGCTTAACAAAAAAATGCCAGGTTTAATATTAAGATGATTACAGATCAAATTTAGATTAGTGATTTCTTCAAAAATTCTTCGACTATTTAGTTAATTGATATATTTGTTTATCGTGTTTCAAATCCTGAAACAAAGAGGAGACTTACAAATATCAAGGGAACTTTATTACATAAAAATTTTTCATTAATTTTTAATACACTAACGTCTATAAATTCTGAGGAAAGGGAACAAGGACATTTATTACATAGAATCTTACACGTCTTCAATTAAGTGGGCCTTTTCGTGTATGCCAAATGCTATCGAATCCGTAGCCCGCACCTAAATCTATTTATAGACTTGTAGGCGATTTCACATATAGGTACGAAAGCAATTCGATCGGCGTAAATGTCTTCTTTAAATCGACTGTGTTCTTTTCTTCTCTCTTTTTTTTTTTTGTTTGTTGCGTATATATACAGAATTCCTTCTACAGACGTATGGTGGCCACCTACATCCACGTCCGATTCAGATTGGTTTCGGTACGAATTAGTTTTCGTGGGCTTACACGCCCGTTGTTCGTGAATGTAATGAAATTTTGAATCCACTTATTTATTCCGTTTAATTTCGTTGCGTTAAAATGGAGTATATTTATATAAACTAGTGACATGTGGTTAACATCGAAATTTTTGCCCTGCTTGCCATATGCTATTACATTATACGAATGGTAGCCCTGTAACGCTATTGATTGAAACATTTATGATGATGCAAGATTGTATTTATTACTTAAATTCTTTCTTTATTAATTATTTGAAGATTTTTACATTTTTTAATACAATGACAATCGATGCAATTTGCTGTTAATTCTTCATCCACATTCTTTTACGTGCAATGTGTAATGTATAAAATTTCCATTAATTTTTTTTACAATCTTGATACGTAATACTTAAAAATGATTTTTCTTTGTTTTTTTATTTTCTCATAGTCAAATAATTTATTGTAATATTGACATTTTTTTCATCCACTCTTGAATACATCATCGGCAATGTAAAGAGTACGTTTAATATAAATAATATAAGGGTGTTTTATCACTGTTAACAAATAATTCCCTCATATAAATAATAATAATAATAATATATTTTAATTAGTAATAAGTACACATAATAATACTAATAATAATATTAATGATAAAGAACTTTATTGACATCCGAGAATTACGTACATAAATTTTCTCATATGCCAATATTTACATTGTATTATTTTGTATATATAATTAAAAATAGAATTTTAGTTCGATTGCCTTAAATTTCCGCTCCAATATTTTATGCAAATACGGATATGCAGATATGTTTCTTCCGTGCCTCCAATAATTGCACTCTTGATTCATGTAGATACTGCTTCAAATGCTTCGACTTTGCCGAACGGATATTGGCAAAAGCAAATAAAAATAAAAATAAAAATAAAAATAAAAATAAAATGTTAAAATTCAATTTTTCAGTTAATATAATAATTCGGGGAATTTATAATTCAAGTTTTTTAAACATTTTTTTTTTTTAATTTTATTAATGAATGAAACAATTTAAAAATATTAAGAAAATGCATATTTATAGCTCTCTATAAAAAAAAAAAATCCGTTATGCAATAACTAAACCTGATTGAACGACTCAATTTAATAATGAGCAGATATTTCTTATAATTTTGTAATGAAGTCTTTCTAGAAATTATTTGATTAATCGGAATTTTCAAATTGTATATTTAAGATATTTTTGCTTTATGAAATATATATATATATATACAATTTTAAAAAATATTTGAGTTAATTTACCCCGTAAAGATTATGTATACATATATATCGATTTACTGATAAGGTATGACTAAATTCTGAGCCGATATGATCCGATATATATCTGAATATGCATAAACTGTATTTGCATTATAAATATTTAAAGTTTAAAAGTAATCGAGGGAAAATGGATCACGGAATTTATAGGCAAATCAGAATAGAACCCAGGCGAGTCTATACCTTCCTAACAATAAAAAGCAACTTGCATATATCGGCGAAACAAAAAGACAATATATACGAGAATCGCAACCGGCAGAAAGAACGAATTACAACTATAGAACGCATGTGGGAGCCATGCGAAAATCGGTGCGAAATAATAAAAAGCTTACAAAAGTGGAATATGAAATGACAGCTCAATAGAGAATCCGACGATGCATACATTGAACAAGAT
The DNA here is from genome assembly GCA_030522945.1 of Trichopria nigra. NCBI lineage: Eukaryota > Metazoa > Arthropoda > Insecta > Hymenoptera > Diapriidae > Trichopria > Trichopria nigra. The sequence goes on along the minus strand of JAPYZR010001268.1, from coordinate 13,548 downwards.
GATGGCGAGGTTGGAACGAGAACAGAAAAAAGAAGCTGTAAATATTAACTTGATTCAAAACAAAGACCAGAAATCAAAATGGTTACGAATTTTTTTGCCTAAAAGGAAGAAAAGATGAAAAAATTTTACGTTGGTTCAATATATAGTGTCAACGTTAGAATCAATAATGTGTCTTAAAATTGTGATTTAAAAGAAATTTACATTTTATTGATTCGCATTTGAAGCAGAATGATAAATTCATGTTGAACATTTCAATTCACTGAAGTTATATTATTTAAGCTTTCGTCAATCATTCATAAATACAATCTACTCGAGTTATATACATACAACACATAAAACGTTGTCCAGTACGAAATTATTTAAAAAGATGGAATTTTAAGTTGATCGTTGCGAATATACTTTATACATAAATAAATACTTGATGTATAAAAAATTAAATTAACACCTCGTTTTCCTTTTTTTTTAATTTTCTAATGCCTTAGTGTTTTTTGAAATAATTAAAGTCATTCCAAGTTCAATTTGTCGTGTAGTTAGTCGGATGCTCTTTTAGTCAGGTTTCGAGTATAGTCCGTTATTTGTTTGTTCTATTCTGACATTTTTCATAAAATACTTTGCATCTTGGTTTAACATTGATTTTGTTAGTGCAATCTTTGTTTTCTATGGCACATTCACAATTATCATGTTTTCCCCCTTTAATAAACATCTAAATATATATACATCGATAACACATTTCATGTAGTCTACGTGAAATTTCAAACAGGTTGAATATCATTTCATTTTTTATAACCTCATACGGACAAACAAATTACTATTTCGAATTATAAAAATGAAATATAAAAAATAATATCTTTGATTTTCTGATATTGAAAGAGTTTACATTAAACATTTTTTAAAACTTCTTTTGTAAAAGGAGCAGATAAATTTCCACCCGAGTCTCATATCGGTTTCATGGCTACCGGCCAATTCCCATAGGCCACCTACATCTGGAAGTCCACACTAAAAGTCTTACAATGAGCTTTTACTTTAATTTAGCGAAAATACGACCACCTTCGCGGGTATAGTGACAATTTTACTTTCAATGAAATGAGAATTTATGGTACTCTTTGGCGGTGCGATCTAAGTCGAATGACTAGCGATTCCCCACGTTTTGCACCACCCAGAGAAGTACTTGGATAGATGGACTATCTTATGGGACGTCGATTTTCCTTGTCATATTTTTTTTTTAATTGTTATTGAACATTATTAATAAAAAATTCTACTGATTCTATGTAAAACGAGAAATTTACAGAGTTTGCTGATTCATTGAAAAGAATAGAAACCATTAAAGAACGATAATACGATAACCATATACTCTATAACGTATTATAGAGGTCGCATTAGGGGTTATAATTATAACGTCTTGAAAAACCACTACGCGTACCGCTGTCGTACTGTGATTGGAAAAAAGGTAAAGAAACAAAAATGTTTTTCGACAATAACTCGAAAAGTTTTATATTTATGAGCTATCGCCCATGTGGAAATTGCGCCCAGGCTAAGACTTGGAAATTTCTACATGGGCGGCAAAAACCGTTTATTTTTTCACCCTATTTCAAAAGCCCGTTTCTGCTATGCCATTAGTACGAGATGGATTTTTAAGAGGTTGATCACCATTCCAAAAGAGACCCTTACACGGAGTTACAGAGTATCTGGTGTCATTTCCTATCCAAATGCCCAATTGACTGGGCTACGAGCCAAAGTAAAAGAACAATTTACATTGATATTGTTTCAATAAAAGACAGCTATTTATTATAACTCATTATTTTTGTAGTCGCTTGAAGAGTGAATTTGATATTTGTACATGTTGTTACAGTTAGATATGAGGATACAATTCTCTTTGACGTGTGTAGATGCATGACGATGTCAACATTTCTATCAAAGTTGCATCGCTTATTATATCAGATTTAACGACGATGTTCAAGAAGCATTATCACAGTCCCGAACATGATACCTTTATTATAGGACCTCACAGGCATTTGTAGCAACAGGTGAGAACAACGTAATATCCTTCTGCCTCCAGGTATGTTATATTCCATATGAACTAACTATAGGAAATGTCATTCTGATCAAGATATCAGGAAGTCATCTTCATACTTAAAATAGTGAATTTTCGTCCATTCCTCCATGGATTATGTTATATTATGTACATCAGATGTCGACTATATGTTGGAATAATGGACGTTCAGACTCTTATCATATCTTCATATCTGGATTACATCATTGTACATCCAGCTTTTGTCCATTAGTAAACGCCCATTGAACATTGACCTTCTGTCCTTTACACCAGGTCTGAACTCTAAATATTATTATATAAATTCCTTGGCCACATAATGTATAATGAAGTGTTGCTAATCAAACTCGTCGATGGTCGCTTTCCCACCCGCCCAGTACGTACGATGTTTTCTCCTTTTTTGGTACAAGTGAACTTCCCGCTCGATGTTACTTATTTGCTTGACGTTACATAAATTTTCCGTTAGCCTTTCGTGCGTATGGGACTTTTAAGCCATCTTAATTCCAACGAGAACCCGTTTGATTTTCCATTTGGATTTAAATGGTAAATGCTACGGAGTAGCAAAAGCCATCAATAAAAATAACGCATCAGCAATTTTCCGGTTATGCTACAATTTTTTTTTTTGCATTCCATTACTAGACTGGTGTGATTAAGTGCAGAGTCAATTGCTGTACATGCATCCTACTCGAAATATAACTGACGCAATTGAGAAACTTGTTTGTTATAAAAGTCCTCGTGTTCCGCTCTGTCTATATAATTTGTTTGCGGCGCAAAGTATCTTTAACCAAAGACGCAATTTGGTAGCGGGTGCAGGGACCGGTAACGTCGCTCATCTCCATCCCTACCCTCCTATACCTCTCATACTCTCTAGAAAGGCGAAGATTGCAACAGTGCTTTACAATGCATGCATTTGCCGAAGCCGCAGCAATTTCGTTCGGTCTCGTTTCCGCGTTATCGACGGGAAAGAGATTTTCCCATTCGCATAGCAGAGGCAGCAGCCGACTACGTCACCATTCTATTCTCTCGTTTTATACGTTACACGTCTGGCGGCGGGGAGGGGGGTCGTGGAGGGAATGGTTAACGTTGATAGAAACGTCGTTAGCCGCGGGAATCGCACACGCATTTGGAACTGCGAGCGTAAGAAGGCGAAATTACTCTTCCTCTATAAACATCTTCAGGGGATCTTCGCGGTGTACATATATGGGCGGCGCGCGGCAAGGTTCACGTAATATCCATATACTCACGGAATTCGCAATTTTCGGGCTCGCTCGGGAATTTTCAAACATTCGTTCCTTTTACCGGCAAATTGGATTGGAAAATGAGATGGTGAAATATTCGATTGCGGGTGATTCTTTCAAATTATGCCCTTAATGGAGGAGGATTGGCGCGGGAATTGGGAACTCTCGAACCTCGATGAGACCCGCGATTTAATTGCCGAAACTGTTTTTTGATTATTATAAGCGGTCATTGATGTTAAACCGCTTACTGGATGATCAGCTATAGTGAATTCATAAAGGAGAAGAGATGTCATATATACTTTAATATGTATAGAAGGTACTCTATCTATAAAATTGCATTGACAAAAGAATGACTATAAAATAGACATTACGCTAAATGTGACGCAAAATAATCATATTTCTCATGCATCAACTGCACGAATGTTCCAAAGAACTCTCGAACGAGTGACAACCTGCCTGCAATATGAGACAAATGAAGTAAACGCTCGATTCATTTGTGCCTGTGATCGTCCGTCCGAGTTGATAATAATCGGTCTATTTAAGCTGAGATCCTGTTATGGAGTAATTTAAAGAAACGGTAGGGGAAGGGGAGTTAAAATGCAAATCGTGTATATACGGATCGATTTTTTTTCCAGCCGAAGATGAGAACCTGCACGTCCTTTGATTGTAGCGCATAATTGAAAAAAATCGTAATTACCGATTTGCAAATTGTTCGCTGCATTGCTCATTCATGCGGATTGTTCAAAGGGAATAACACACTTCCCAGCCTTTTCGCTATACAGCAATATAGCACCATAGAAACAGGAAGGAATTCCGCGCCGAGTTCGCGTCCCACATATCACGAATGCAAACGCGCTATATAGAAGCGAACGACTCGGTATTCCATTAGTACATGCTGCTGAATCAAATTAATAGTCTTCCATCACGTCGGCACTAGCGAGTCGCCTCGAAGCGAGTATAAGCGATTCCCAGATGGTCAAAGTTCCTAACTGTGCACTTCAATGACCCGTTCGTTGACTTACTAGGCTAGCAAATTATTAATAATTTTATTACGATTCGATTGATGATTCAAGTAATTGTATAGTGCTGATGTTGCAAATCTATTTTCTGATTTCTTTTTTTTTTTTTTAATTATACATATATAATTAATTTGGGTTTGTGTTAAATAATGAAGAATATTCTTGCGTATATCATTTTTGCAGTTTATTCGAACTGTACTCTGCTATAGAAATTCAGAACAATTTTCTTAGATTAATTTATCATCGACGATGAGGAACGAGGGTTGCTTTTAAATTAATTTTCACCCCTGATTCAAGAGTGGCAATTGTTGATCGGAAACCCTATTTCCTATTTGCGGGTATGCCCTTTCAGAATCTGAGTTCAAAATTGAAATGTCTCTTTTAAGTTCGATGAAATCTTACATTATTGTGTTTTTAAAGTCGCTGAATCTGAATCTCTTGTCAGATGTCACAATACCCAAAATTGCGAATCCAATACGGCGTCTACCTCGGTTAAAAAAACGTCCCGGACGTTGATAGAACTGGTCGTATTTATGTTTTAAGATCACTCGAAACAAGCTTCCCGAAGGAGAAAGGAATCCGCCATGTCCACGTCGTTCTGTCTGGGCTGTGCTGTGAGAGTTATGCCGCAATTTTAAATTCGAAAATGTGACAACAGATTCGAATTCAGCGGCCACAAACACTTTAATTCATTATTTATTTTCATTTTTGAACATGAAACGAGGAACAAACAAGTATAAACAAGAACTCGAATTAGTTTTTCTCAGTATTGTACTGTTAAGGATTCTAGCGTAAATTGCATTTCCCGCCATTGTGAAGAAATGTGCTATATTACGTTCTTTTTCTGCAGTGGCCTTAAAACTTACTATCAATTGATGGAAAAATTCCCACGATTGTATGAAAATGCTTATTTTTTATGAATTCTATAAGAGGGGTTAGCAAAAAATGTCGAATAAATGAGTGCTACTGCTACCAGATTACACTTGTGAAGATGCGGCGAATCGATACGCAAGATGTTAACACAGTTCTAATATGTTGGATGAAAACAATTAAAGGCCCTCAAATGGTTCTTCTTTTTAGACGTTTCCCTAAAAATGATATTTTTCATATGTCTGTAGTGTTCTGGCTAAATCGATTAATGGTATTGCTCTGGAATTTTTATATATACTCATTTGCAGTTGTCGATTTTCAATTATCGTTTGAAAACATCGTTTTTTTTATTTGTAAATATTAATTATTTCGAAAGATTTTAAATATTTTGATTTTTATAATTTAAATTTTTATAATTTCGGTTGTACATCGTACATTTGTCATAATACGCATTATTTAAAATATGAACAACAATGATGACATCTAGAAATTACTGATTTATTGACCCCCCCCCCCCCCTTCCTTGAATTTAACTGGTTAATGTGCCAGATCGTTAATAAAATATATATGATTATTGATAATTTATTTCCCGGAGGTAAATAATAGAGCGATATTGCGTATCTACGATTTCACGGTTCCTTTATGTCAATTAATAATTGTCATTCTTATTATAATGTTGAGATCTGTAGTAGACAAATAGATCTGTAGGGACGAAGATCTATTTGTTGATCAAACACGTTTGGAATCGCTTAATCTTTCCTTTTCCCACGTATATCACAGCATCGCAAGATCTATCCAGAAAATCATTTGCATAATTATCATTAATTGTTTCTTTTCGAATATCAATATTCTTTTCACGGCCGTTGGAATGAGATAACAGGCCGTTATACGTTCATTTATATCGTACACATGCGCGTCCTCGTGAAATGTGGAAACATAATTTTCTTGTTAAAACGCGATACACCGGTTAGGAAAGGAATAAAGCGAGAGATTAATTTGTAAGATAACGCCTTTAGAGTTTCAACGCAATCATCGTATCTTACTGTAATTTCGTTCAAACATATATACCGGATTTAGGAGGTAAAGTTTTTAGAGGTGAACTTTTTTCGTCGTCCTCTTCCTAAAAACTCGTATATTTTTAGATTTCGTATATAGGACTGCGGTTGACTCGTAAAGAGAGAAATCCTTCGAATGTTTATAGTCAGAATCGCCATAGTTTTTTAGTGCGATCCGCAAGCTGTAAGAGATAGGGGACATTTGACAATAGTGAAAAATTTACACGTTTTAGGTTAGGTTGAACCTCGTTACAACATTATTGTACAAGGGAAAGTACTTTTTAAATGGTCTAAATTAAACTATAGAATGAAATAAGTATTAAAAAATGTAATATTCAATTTTTAAAATACCTGTCAAATGGAAGAATAAAATTATCGATTGCGATTACGTGTATTAAACGTTTCTCGACGTTGGACATCGTGACATCAAAATTTTAAAAATATAAGAGTACACATTTTTTTCGGTAAGAAAGTGATATAGTGTAAATAGTAGCACATTTCAAAAATTAGTTGAAAAAATGAGAACAAAAGATATGTGTAAGGTGGGAGAAGACTTTTACGGATCATCCATTTACTTCCGATTGAGCATCCGGTTTAAGATCGTATTCCGTGCGGCTTATACCGTTGATAATGTTATACTACTCTAACATTTGTAGCACAAGTCGTATATCCACGGGACGTATCCCGGGCACCTCTAAACCTCTAGAAATGCACTGGATCTTATGAGGCAACGATAAAAAACGAACGACTTAATTTTGAAATGACAGGTATATATATATATAGGGAATTCGCGTATAATTTCCCCATCCCTCGATCCCGCTTGCTCGATCTCCTCGTAAAAAGTCAAAACGGGCAAGTTTCGTCGAATCTAGGAAAGTTTCGCCTTCTTTAACATAAAAGCCGCATCATACACCTCCGTCGCGATATATCGCGCGGTCTGCCTCGTTAATTACGACGGAACGGCGCAACGGCGCGTGCAGATAAAGCGACTGACTATACGTGAAAACTCTCGAAAAGGTGTGGGGGGGGGGGGGGGGGGGGGGGGGGGGGGGGGGGGGGGGGGGGGGGGGGGTACCTCGATACGAACGTGGGATGTATTTCGCTATATAGAGTCTTCAGATAGAAATCCAGGGTCCTCCGTATATAATGTCCGTATAAAAAATCTGACGTCATTTCGTCGCGAAATAATCGGCGGACGCCTCTCGAACGGGTTTTTAATAAAATATCGCACTTTATGAATGGGCTACGCGTTGAATAAGTGGAGGGACTCGAAAGAGTGGATAATTTCTGCATTTTTCATAAAGGCGAGTGGTATGGAATGTCGCGCAGAAGGTGTTGCGATATACAGGCTTCACTCGATAATGCCTTTTTTTTTTAATTACGTATTTGTGGTCTGATGCCTTTTTTCGCGGTTTTCATTAAAAATTGTAATGTAAAAAAATCATTTTATGTGGAATTTTTTATGCACAAAAAAGTACAAACTTTTTATATACTTGAGAAATCAGAAGTTACATAGTCCTTGTACTCATTTTTTTTTTGTATGTAAATATTTTATATGAGGAAAAATTAATATATAATGGAAAAGCACTATACCGTTTTTAAATTCCGACATATTTACGGATACTATTAATTCTTTCATTAAGTAAATTTATGGTTATTGCCGTAAATTTGCGTTTGCAACCTCGTTAGTAATTAATATTTGTATTGTTTGGTGTTTTTTCTTGATGGGTTCGTATTTCCTTCTCGTTTTTCATTTTTCCTTTTTCCTTTATCCTTTTTTAATCTTCCCTTTCTTCTTTTTTCCTTCTTTTATTATATGTTTTGATAAAAAGTGTTTAACTTTCTTTATTTACTACCACAAATATTGTTTATTGGTGTGTTTGATTCCGTTTCGACTATTTTCCTCCGTTATTTGCGTCCTCTCAACGAATGAGAAATAAGATAGTAGTGCGGTAAGTTAACATATGAGGATCACGTGCATGTCGTTAGTATAATAGAACTATCATTAATGAGGAATAAACGTTCCACATCGATTTGTATATATGTACCCTTCTTGCATACATTCGTTTCTGTACATGTTAAATAGAAAATGGACAATTACATTGTCGTAACTAATACTAATTGCATGGCGATAACAGTTTTTACAGATCACATTACAAATAAAATATAATAAAGTATAGAATTAATTTCTCTCATACATGAGAAACTCCACTTTGCTGCATTCATATAAAATACATAATTTTAGGGAGGTGACCGTGAAATATAATCGTAATATAACTTCTCTCATACCATTCGAAAATCAAAAGTACCTCCCTCCGCTCCCTTGGTGCGTAATATACTATTATTACACGTGTTTCGTGCTTCTTTTTGCCATTCGTACTTAATATCAGCGTATAATAAGCTGCTTTCAGGTCTCAGTCACGTTTGCTCTTATGTTCTTTCCTCGACAGTGAAAAGCAATTAAACGGTTTAGGAAATTATTGCTTTCGTGCTTGTATTGTGGAACCAATGCTCTTACGTTTGTTGCAGTATGTTCAGATCTGAACAAAACAATGTTAATTTTTCAAAACTTGTCATATTTACGTACGACTTTGCTGTTACTTCTGTAACCAACACAGACCTTTTAATTTCTTATATACCTTTTGTGAATAGCAGTTCTTTGATTATATGCGTATTACATCCATTTTTTGGTAACGTACGTTTTGTATGTTAGGAAAGTTTGGCTATGATGCAATTGTTATGCATGAAAAGATTTCTTCAAGAAGACCACATTATTTGTCTTTATTCTTGAAATTTATAGAAGAAATATATTTATATGTTCTGCATATTTTACCGTGGAAGATATGAAGCACGGAAAAATTAGCATTAGAAAAAAAAAACATCTATATCTAAACCATCTTATGGATTTTATAGTCTTTTTTTTTCGTAGATGAAATGTGTGCGAAACGTAACAATGTCATTCATGGGTGTGCACTTTTAATACACTAATGCAAACAATGTTAAAAAATGTTATAAAACTTAATACGTAATAGATATTTCACGTAATGATTGTTTTACATTTTGCTTCCTTTAGTTTTTATCAAATTTCATGCACGTTTTTTTAACCTCAAATAGTACAAATACGTTCAATCACTTGTCACCAGCGTGGACGTCCATCGGACGTTCATCGAACATCCGTTGAGACGTATAATGGACGTGCGATGTACATACAATGGACGTAAACATAACCAAATTTTCTAATGGACAAAAACTGGACCTACATTCATCGTCAAATGTACGTGTAAGTATGGGTGTCCATTATTCCATTCATTGACGTTCAATGGACGTCGATTGTTATAATATGACGATCACAAGATTTCATGTGAAAATTTTTATTCCAATTTTTGGCAAGTTTCCATTTTTTTTATGTTCAGTGATTTCTGAGCATATTTATCATTAGGTAATCCATAAAATGTACGTAAATTTGAATCATGAATATCAGTTATAATAGTTGTATTTTTAAAAAACGTTCCTGAGATTCCTTAACCTGTTTAAAATTTAAATATATATTATATAAATCTTTCTTGGAATTAACGGTGCTTATACTATATACACTACTTTTCATAAAAAAAAAGAAGTAGATACGACTTGATTTTACGTTTTGGCCAATTATGAGCTCCCTCTTCAGGAATTCATTCCAAACTAGTTATAACGATATATTTGAAATAAATTTCCGATGAGGACCTTCGTAATTGGTCGAAACGTAAAAACAAGATGTAATTTTTTCTTTTTTTTTTTGGATTGAAAGTACAATATAGTATAAGGACCGTTAATTCGAAGAAAGTTACCAAACCTATGAGGTCATCGTGACGCCTAACTTTAACAGTATGGATCATCGATTATAAGTATAATATATAAATCAAACTTGTATCTCTAATTTGCATAATATCAACTGAATCGGAGATCATTGAAGTTGGTGCAAATTTATACTCATGTCATGTTTAACATATTTGGGAAATGAATCGCGCAATAAGACGGTTTGCAAACTTCAGCAGACGAGCCCAGTACTAAAGACCAGATAAACACCCGATTGACCATCGAATCAACTTTGATCTCCATCAGGACGACACTGGCTTGTTATACTTGAGCAAGAACCCTTTGAGACCTAAGAGGCAATGGAGTGAGATCGTTCTTAGGAAACTCTCCCGTGATTTGGTTCCTATGATGTCAGTCAGTCACGTCGTCCTGTATATAGGGCGGCGTACGAAGGGTTGCCGACGAGGGTCGATCGTAGATTTCACGGATTCATCAGGATCGAACCCAGGCGCCATGCCGCAGGCGCGTGAACCTGACGGGTATAAGGAACGTTAACGTCTATTCGCCAGAAGCGCGTGCAGACTCGAGAGATCGGTAATTTTTCATACGTCATCGATCTCAGCTGGCTATTGAGGGAGTAATAAAAATTACCACTGGAGGCAAACGGAGAAAGGAGAAGCGCACACCCAGCCGGACTTAATTGGCGCTCCTTATTTTCTCTCTGTCCGTCTTTGTCTGGGCAGATGAGATTTATGGCGAAGGTGGGAACATGAAGGTTAGGAGTGGGACAGTTAGAGAGGAAAACAACAGCGTATGGCGAAGTATGTTGAGTGGGATAAGACGAGAGAGAGAGAGAGAGAGAGAATACACGAAGTGCGGCGTCTTTGAATGCGGACCTCAGCGGGGGATCCCCTGGCAGAAACCGCCAGGGTACCCCCATTGAGCTGGGTTATCTCTCGCTTCTTTCGCTTCTTCTCCGCACCGATTAGCGTTGTTTCGCTCGCAGGCCTGTCCTCGTATACGCGTCGGAATCTCTGCCTGGTGCGTGCTAGATATTTTCGTGATCTGCCGAGGCACGATTCACCAAAATTATAATGAATATGTCGGATTTCTTGAATTAGGTGAAATCAAAATGCGAACCGTCGGGATACCTCAGTTCTGAACGAACGACAGGCTTGATAGCATAATAGATTTATATAAAACGAGCATCAAATATCTGTTTTTTTTTCGTGTTTTCCGTTTAATATGATTTTTAGGTAATTGGAATTCCACGCCGAAGCGTGTTTAATTTTTTAATTTCATGCCATTGCCAGATAATTGCATAAATTTCTAAGCATAAAAAAAGTCGTAACAGTTTGGCCGTTTTGATGTTTGGACATTTTGACGTGGGATGCGTATATGTTCCATTTTTTCTTTGCGGAATAATAACGTTAAACAGTTGCGGCATTCGGAATATATATGGATATTTCGCAAACTTTCGCGTTCTTCAAATCTGGTTAGCGACACAGACGATTCGTACACATATTGCTTCACAGTTATAGCGATCATCGATTTTTAGCACTTTTTAGTAACGACAAAAGATTAAAGCTTCGTAATAGTGCAGCGCTGATAAAATTGATAGTTGCACTTTTAATGGTATTGAGCAGATATTATAGAGCAGCCGTTTTGCAATAACCGTATTTATTATTAATGATTGAAGTAATGGAGACGGTAGCTATCTGAAGCGCGTTGATTGCCAACGATGACCAATGAGGAGGACGTCAAAAATTAATCTGCATTATCCATAAAGAGACTAATTGTAAAGAGGTAATTTGTCGTCACGTTATAAATTACAATTTGGTCACCTTTTTGTAGGAGTAACATTATACTTCTTGACTTATTGATGACAGGTTAAACGTTAGAGGAATCGTGGGCGTGGCTACGTCAAATCAGGATTACATGTATTGTGTGGGCCAATCAAACCTACGAATTTGCTTACGTGAAGTGCCATTACCATTTGTCATCACACGATATACGAATGAGAGTTACAAGATGGCTGTTTGTCGGTCTTGTAATGGTACTTCGTGCTTCATTACGGAACATCGAATGATTGGAAGCGAGAAAAGAAAAGCCGTTAACGAAAACTTGTACACTTTTCACTTGGAAAGAGTTTCACGAAAACCCAACCTGAAATACACCTTTCCCCTACATTGGTTCTGAATTATATTTTTGCTCAGTGCTGTCGGGATAATATTTTCGCCACAAATGGAGAAATTAATCACACTCTTAATTTCGCTTACTTCCTGCGCATTCGTCATTTTTCTTTTCCCCTTTTGCACTCTATTCTAGAATTTTTTGCCTCGTATCTTTTTCTGCAACGTGTGTAGCGTCGGTTTCAGTCGCTCATACTCTTTCGCATCATTTTCCCCTTTGTACATTTCGCTTTTCCTGCCGTATCACTTTTGCACGTAGTAGCGTCCGCCCTTACACTATACTATATATATATATATATATATATATATACGTACCCCTTTTCTTCGTCTTCCTTAAAGACTATTCCGCACAGTAGTCATTGCTAACAGACACTTTGAGATATCTTGGTCTTTTAGGCTGTAAAGATGAGTATTGCGCTTATTGTAGAAAGGATGGCAAGACGCCACGGGTGCCGGACGGTTGGAGCTCGTGATGAAATACGCCTCCCGCAAGCTTTTCTCATGTACTCTAGAAGTTGGGAGATCCATCGCTCGAGAGATCACAAGTCTATTTTCCTTATGGGTCTATCAGAGATGATTGAGATCTTCTCGTCCTTTCTAGAAATAAATATTTTTACCAATTTTTGCGAATTCTTACTCGAATGTATATGCATTATTATGTGGTTGATATGTCAACATGGCTACAAGTATTGAATTTGGTCCTAATAAAAGACCTAAATATGCAAAAAAAAAATCTGTCCATGATCTTGTACATTTCTACGCTCTATAACTCACAAATGAATATGTATAAAAAATGAGCGTAGATTATAGTTGTAAGTTGGCTCAACTTACCTTAATAATAACATAAATGGTACGATCCATGAATCAGCACAAAACAAATCAGTGCTTACAATCAAAATGAGAGATGTCACGTCGTCATACATGACAAATAGGTTATCCCAGCCAACGACAAATGATAATAATTTTAAATTTTTCATTAAGATTGATTGGGAATTGTCATTCGGAAATCAGTCTGAATCAATTTGAATCATTTTTAATTATAAATCATTTAGCGTTTGATGGGCATGTTGACAACTATATAAACCTTGCGCACCGTTCCACGCATGCTCTGTATTGTATATGCAGGATATACGAAAAGTTTGAAAACGATTGTGTACAATTCGAAAATAATAATAATAAAAAAAAAAAAAAAAAGTAATAATATTAGTTTCACGTGTTTCGCGATTTTTGATTATTTTTTTTTTTTTTTTTTTTTTTTTTTTTTTTTTTTTTTTTTTTTTTTTTTTTTTTTTTTTTTTTTTTTTTTTTTTTTTTCTCTTTTTTTTTTTTTTT
>JAPYZR010001267.1:0-24570 GCA_030522945.1 Trichopria nigra | reverse complement strand
CAAAAAATTCGGATTCAGCGGCCCAAAATACGTAAGAAAAACCTTGTTTCAAGAGGAGACATATAAAGGGCTACGAAACGGCCCTGGCTCCTAGACTACATGTGACATCGCCCCGTTTTTCCGTTATTTTTTCCCGCCGAAATAAAACAATAATAAGAGCCGAATATGGAAAATAATGTAAGGAGTCGCACCGGCCAGGACCATTCGTTTCGGTCATTTATAGAATATATATATATATATATATATACTCGAGCTGTAAACAGCCTTTTACCTGTACATATATACTAGAATGATTTATTTTGTTTCTGTATATATATATGTTTATATACCCCGAGTATACATTGCACATAATTCAGCAAAATGTCCGATATCGAATACGGAAAATTTACGAAAATGTTGGAATATTGACGGTTTTTTAATTTCTAAATGTAATAATGTATAAACGGAATATAATCGTAATTCTAACGTAATACAAACGTTACATGGAAACGCAATAAAAAGAATGTATATATTAGCGAAATATAAATGTACTGTAAAAGTAATATATAAAAGCATAATAAACGCATTATAAAAACGCAATATAAACGTAATATATAAACGTAATTCGAATGTACTGTAAAACGTGATATATACACCTAATATAAACGAATTACATATATACAAAATGTAATTTAAACACATTATAACCGGAATATAAGCGAAATTCGAATCGTTATTTATAAACAATATAATAAAGTAAATATACAAACGTATAATAAAACCAAAATATATTAAGGAAATTTAAGCGTAGTGTAAACGTAATTTATAAACAAAATATAAACGTAAAATATTATATTATACAATCAATATTAAAGGAAATATACAGATGTAATAACGTAATATAAACGTAATATAAATGCAATAAGATTGTATTATAAACGTAATAAAAATAAAATATATTAACGAAATTTATACGTAACGTAAACGTAATATCTAAATTAAATATAAACGTAAAATGTAATATATACAAGCGAAATATATAAACGGGATATAAACGTAATATGTAAACGCAATAAAAGCGTAATATATAAATAAAAATATTAACATTTAACGTAATACATAAACGAAATGTAAACGTATAGTGTAAACGTAAGGTATACCCCGTTATATTTATAAGTAACATGTAAACATAATATATACGTAATAGACCTACGAAATGTAAACGTAGTATAAACGTACCTTGTATACACAACTCACTTACATTAACGGAATATGTAAACGGAAAACAAACGTTACGTATAAACGGAATGTAAACGTAATATATACAAGCTCAAATATACACACAGATAATATAAGGTTTACCGAGAAACGTGTATATATATACACTCGTAAATCCACCGTCGAGTGAAAATCTTTTGCATTTTATGAAACAATCGAAATGTCGCGAATTTTTTCCATATCAGTTCTTTATACTCGTTCGGAGAAACCGCGCCGGCGTATAAATTCGTCATCATTATGTATATAGCGGGAAGACGAGGAGACGCCGGTAAAAACGATTATCTCGCGATTATCTTCGGACATGCCGGATCATCCTCGGGAGGTTCGTTGCGAGGTTACGGTAAATCGCAAAAGTCCTCTCTCGGTGCGCAATGCGCACATCCGCATTACGCGCTCCGTCCGTAATCGTTCGCTTCATTGGCCATTCCGAAGAAAACGAACTCGCACGCGAAAAAATCGAACGGAATTCGCGCAATGTTGACGAAAGAAAATTGGACAAGTTTCGAGACAAGAAAGTTTCGCCCAAAAAAATTCGCCAATAGCCGCGACGCGCAGCGTTAAATCCGGCAACGCTGCAGTATAAAAGAGGCAAACCGACAAAGTTCTGGTTTCCAAGCCCGTTCCATGTTTTTTTTTTTTTTTTTTTTTTTTTTTTTTTCAAGCAGCACGTGTTTCGGTGCTTCGCCTCATCCGTGTCTATTATCGGACTCGCCGTTCTTTTTCTGCTTGGCATATTGAAAGGGCGAGAGAGGGAGAGCCAAAAAAGAAAAACAATTGGTCGAAAAACACTATAGCAGGCTATTCACTCGCGCGCGCGCGCGTGTGTGTGTGTGTGTGTCTGTGTATATATATATATATATTTGTTATTAATGCTGCAATCATTCTCTTTTAAATCGAAGGGACCTTCTCTTTCCTCCTCCTCGTGTTGGATTTCCGTTGACCTTGGGCCGGCGAGTCTATTCCAGTTTTCCAATTGGCCAAGCGATTTCGAATTAACACCCGGCGCGGTGAGATATTAGGTCGAGCGAATTGTGTGTCACAATTTCAGAACTGCCGTCCTTCATACGGATATCGTTTCTTTTTCTCTCTTTCGATGTTGATGTTGACAGTTTCTAAAATAAATATTTATCGCGCTGCGGAACGAAAAAATCGAAATAATTTCGTCATTACCAGACCAATCAATCAAGAACCGCGTAGTAAAAGAATCTGACATTTGTACGATGGAACTTGGTCGGTTTGGCAGATGTTTGACGTCCTTTGTAAAATTGCTCCACTTTTTTTAGAGAAATAAAAAATGTGACGCAATAGGAGAATTTGGGTTAATGGACCTAACCTCAAATAGCGCTTTAAAACATATGTCTGGAAGATCATATTGAAATGTAGACGCGCGAGGTGACTCGCACACCATAGCGACTGGTAACTGGTGGCATTTTATTCGTACGACGGCGGTCGAGGGGTGCCCCCAGAAACGGGTTTTTTTCTCGCATCGCCCAGGTCGGTGCATCAATAATAGCCGTGGCTTTCGATACAGGGTCGCAGGAATCAGCTGACGGCAGCTGCAGTTATTCCCTCCTCGCCTTTGACCAATCGTTACGTATCTCTGGCTGTCCCGCTCGCTTACCCAGACTGGAGAAAGGAATTCTCGACCGGGACACCGACGAGGTTCATACCCTCACGTGGCCGCTTCTCCCCTTTATTTTGAAACGGCTGGGATTATTACGACCAAAACATTTTTAGTCTCGCCCCAATGCGAAACTGTCAACTCTTTGCAATGTTTCCACAGGGCTAGACCTGCGGGATTCGATTACCATCCGGACAGTTCAAGGCGTATCGTTTTCGTCATTGTAAATAAAGGAAAGAATGCTTCGAACGACTACCCATTTGCCGAAATCAAGGATTCGTATTAGAAGCGAGTGAAGTTTCGTTCGGGGCAAGTGTAAACCGTCGTCGATGACCTCAGTTTTTGCAGGAGCGATAAGGAAGCAGGGATAAATTTGTGCCGCCATAAAAGTTGGAATATACCGCAAGAATGATCGAACATCTTCTAACGAGGACATACAGCATCGCGGGTTCTTCGTTACCGTGAGGCCCCATTGGAAGAGTCGGAATACCTCCTCCTCACACACGACCCGCAGGTAGAACCGAATATTCGATGTTTCCCGCTATAAATTGCGTTCGCGAAAGTAGCGACGTCCCTCGGACTTCACGCACACAGAAACCGCATACCGGTTGGGTCGTATGCAAACCGAGGAACGATCGCGGATTCCAACGGCGGCCACCACCGCCGAGCCGCCTGCCTGCTTTTATTTATCGATGCAACAACGCCAAGTTTGCTCCTCGCACTTTGCCTCCGCGGCCTGGGTCAACAAACTCAAAAAGCCCAGAGACGTCGTCGACTGCTGCTGCTGACGGTCGGTCGGGCTGGTCGCCTCAACCGTAGCGGAAGATAATTAAAACTTGCTTTAGCTTAATTGGAGGGCATTCGCGTGTCGTCGCCCAGCGTCTCGATGTTTGGGGACTGCCATTCTTTATTGCGGGGGGTGGAACCTGGTAGCCGATCAGATCTGACGGAATGCGAGTTTCAATAATGATCGGGCATCTTTGGTTTCCTCTTCGTGAATTGTCATCGATTAACACTTGTCCGTTTGTTCTGAAGCTCGTCAGATTTGCTCATAGCGAGAATGGCAGTTTCCTAGATCACCTAACGACCCACTTCCAACTTCCGTGATTAGCTAAATATCCACTTCTTTCAGTAAATCATTCGTTTAAGAAATTCTGTTTGTTTTGAATTTGGAGACGACGAGCGACGGAATGATAAAAACAAAGAAAGTATATAGATTGGATCATAACAAAGGTATCCATTTTCTTCCAGTGGCCGCAATCCAGTGTTGACCGCAATAATTGGGCGAAAGTGTTTTTCTCGGAAATAAACATTGACAACAGGCACGACTGGTTAAGAGTCTTTCGAATTATTTCGTTGGGTACAATTTTCCACCGATAAAAAGAAAAAAAAAAACGTTCTTTCGGAATAAGAAAGGTGGTCTAGCA
Organism: Trichopria nigra; assembly: GCA_030522945.1. Taxonomy (NCBI): domain Eukaryota; kingdom Metazoa; phylum Arthropoda; class Insecta; order Hymenoptera; family Diapriidae; genus Trichopria; species Trichopria nigra. The sequence goes on along the minus strand of JAPYZR010001267.1, from coordinate 20,265 downwards.
TTCAATTTGAAATACGAGCTAATTAAGACTTATCCGTTTTAATACGCGCAAAATAAATTTAATAAACCGAAGCAGCGGTAAAGTCGTAAAAACACGATTTCTCCGAATTACCGTTGCATTTAGGCGCGAGTTCACGAAATCCATAACCCTTTTGTTTCTTTAAAGACTCTTAAATTTAAATTGGATACGATTCTGTCTTGCTCGCAGGCCGCGTTGAGTAATTTGTAAAGGAGCGACGGAGGAATGACGCGATAGGCTCTGCGTTTCTACCGCGCTATTAATTTTATTGCCAATAAAATGTATGTTTAGATGTATCGCGCAAGTGCACTAAAATATACCTATCTCAAATAGGTCAGTTACTCATCTCGCTTGAATAATAGCGCACATGCTTACTTGCCGCTTACTTTTTCAATTAACTTTCACCTGGAATATTTAATTTACATTGGGAAAATGAAATTCGATTTGGCATTAGCACATATTACTTTCGAAACGCATCCGGTAATCGCGATTAATGCGTGAAGTTGACAACAATCGTCATTGACGAATTCGCCAAATGTTTATATTGTTACCGGTATAGCGCTCGAAATGTAAACAAACAAGAAATACGGCATCTATATGCATCTAGGACATACGTCAAGTATATGCTTGCGTCTTTATGTGCCTGTAGGGTCGGAAGTGTTGTCCCTTGAACCATTGGAAAGATGCGATAAATGCCAGTGTGTAAAAACGTAAAACGGAAGTGCGCAATGGACATCGTGTACAGAATAATACACGTATAAAGGAGCAATAAGCATCGGCTAAGAGATGTCCGCAATAAAATGCAACGAGGTCAAGTAGCTGGGTTATATCGGCGTCGGACCGCAATCCGAAATCGTTAACCAATTCGTGTGCTCGATGCGCCGCGTGCCTTCCCGCGATGGTCCTGACGACTGCAGGGCATCGTGAATTACGAGGTCCGATCGTGCCAACAATGGGCGACCGGTCGCTCGTGGCGCCGAGTCACCGTGGAAACGCGGTGCACAACAATAATCCTGCCCCAACGACGCGACCTTATAGCTTCGTGCATCGAGAGAGATTAGCACCCGCTACGTTTCATCATATTATCGAGTCGACTACCAATCCGGCCACATGGGGGCTCATCAAGCCGATCATGGAGCCCAATCGTGGGCGCCTCAAGATTCCACTCGCAAATGCACCTGGACGAAACGTCGTCCCCTGTTTTTCTTATCCTTGCGACCCTTTTTCGGCGCTCTCCAGGTGAAGATACGGGACGTGCCCATGCGGGCCGCCGCGTGGATGTCGTTGCGGAGGTGGAACTTCCTACTTCCGGAGCGGCAGCCCAGCCGTGTCGGCGCCGCACGGGCGTCCGTTGATCGATATGTCATTGGCCGGGAATTGCTCGCATGCTTATTTCAACGTGGTGCATCGAGAGCACCATTTTATCGCGTGCGTAACGGTAGTTACGCTTTCGACCCGACACACGACGGGTTTGCGGCCCGAACGAGGGATTTTCGATCGGTTTCCATTTCATCGATATCGACCCTACCATTATCATGCAGGGATGCTTACTCTAGTAGGAGTCAGGAATTGTTATATGCAGAAAGACGAAGCGAAACGACATGTCGTATTGACGGCTTCTAGGAAACGACTTGGGCTCTACCCGGTGCTTTCTTCTGACGTCAGTTTTGAAGTGCAGGTTTTACTCTCAAACGTTCGAAAACAATTACGAGGTCGTTTCGCAATGACCATTGGCACAATTGCCTCTACATCGCTGCGAAACTGGCAAGAGTTGGGTCAGTTCGGCACCTGTAACAACCTAACGGGATGTGACAATAGCATCGCTTTGCGATTTCTCGATTTCAAGTAATTTACGGGAGCGTAATTCGTACGTACATTCGACGGTGCACTCGAGTACTGCAAACGTGCATGCAGAAGTCCGAACAAGGAGAAACGGTGGCTCGGTAGTTTTCTACCTAGGATGGGGATCAATAAACGGACCCGGTCTTTTACCTGGCGCATATAGTCGAGCGAGGATATCGACGTAACTGCGAGTTATACCCTCGGCTTTTGCACAAGGCACTGTTTGCGATTGTCACTGAAAAATTGTAAAAAATTCGAATGAAGCATAACGCGATGCTGGCCCACTGCTCCAAGAGATTAAAAAAAAAAAAAGTCACGAACAGCATTAGACCGTTGCCTCTCTAAATGACCTTTAGACTCCCAGTTCAGGTTTCAGTTAAAATACGCAAGCGTGCCACTTCCGTGCGACCGAGATGAACAAACGAGTTCCGTCATCGATGCCAGTTAAACGTTCCGGAACCGTGTGCAAAGGGAGTTGCGTTTACGGCACAAGGGATCCCGACCATCGTCTTTTTTCTCATCTTCCCTATCCTCCTTTTTTTACGCTCACACGACGGTCTTCTCAATCCTGCTTTCACACTCGAAGCACACGCACACGGACACGTGCACTCGTTTACATTGTTTTAATCGCCACGATGATTTCCGAGCTTACGGCGCATTATGGATTCATGGGCATTAGTCGTCTCGCATATCGATTCTTTTGTCGGTAGGGTAAACGCCGAAATTTTTCAACTTTGGGTTCTATAACCGAGGCTTTAATGCACCAAGAGTGTCGCAATTTCCGGATCCTCGAGGAGGGCACACCTCGTAGCGCGCGTGCACTCTGTCGCAATAAAGGTTGAGAACTTTACAACGAGTTTCGTCGAGTTATTACGCGCTTACCTTGGACGCGGTTATCGGCAATTTTTTGAATACGAGGTTTATCGGGTTCGTTGCATAACGGTTTTATGCTTCGCGTTTAATGGGCAATTAGAGAAACGAATGGAAAATTGATGTAACAGTAAAGGTTTTTCGCAAAACGGACAAACTTGGATTAATTCGTTCAGTTTTATTATGGTTGCGAGTTATTACGGTCGTGAACGCAACAAAACGAAAGAAATGGGAGATTTTTATCGGTTACACGCGTAAGAGATACTCATTATGACTCACCGATTCTTAGTTAATGACTAAACGCACTTGGTGGAATGAAAATATTAAAGGGGGCAGCAGGTTTATTCGTTATTGGGCGAGAATTGCGAATTTTATCCGTGACGCAGAGCGCGACACCCGCTTTACTCGTTTTAATCTTAGCCTATTTGTCACGACAATGTTGCAAATGTTTCACATCGAGTGTGAATTTTTGCCGTTTCGATCGATACATTTCGCGTCCTTGACGACGCGATCGAATCGCGATTGACTTATGTTCGTTGTTTTTTTCAATATATGTGTATCAGGCACCTGTGCTTATCTATAAAATTGTCCTTTATTCTATTGTCGAGATTGCCACATCACTCTGCCCACTGACGTGACATTCGCAACGTTGTCAAAGCATCCCCCGAATCGACGACTCGACGAACGGGGCTTCGAATGTTTTCACAGTTTAATATAATTCCTGCTCTACGGCTACGGAACGTATAAAGCGAACGTTTTAAGCGGAAAATTACGTATCATCCAATTATCGATCGTGCAGTATCGCAGTACTCCAGTCGTTGGAGTTGGACTAAGTACGGCAAATCGCGTTATTACGCGGAGATAAACATTTAAACGACTGACTGTTATTACGACGAGGAACACAAGTTGGTAGGCAGTGTCCGGAACCAAGGTCAGCGCGTGTCCTTATAGTACAAGGGCGATTTGGAACGTCCTCACGTGGTAATGGATTTTGATTAGGACGATGTCGGCAATGTTTTCATCGTTCAGAGTTTCGCTAATTGATGCACGACGTACCTCTGGAACATTTTTGTGTGCACGTTTGAGAGGAAGTGATTGCCTGTTATTCCATTTAGAAGATCTGCTCGGCTCGTCATTGTTGGACGTTTATTGAAAGAAGCGATCCTCTTTAAAGGCCTCGGATTTACTTCCGGATATTCACGAAACTTGAATTCAGCGACTTCGGGACACTTCGAATCCGAGGCTCGAGCTCATTCGCAAGCACGCATCCCTATTGCACTCCATTGCATAAACCATCGTAAACTCTCGGCAGTTAAGTACTAATTGTCTGAACGCTTACATAACCACCGCGAGAGATCATGGCGTGTAAATTATCCTTAACTATCCTTTAAGACGTATATTTTTATTAAAGTGACAGATGCGCAACGAAGATTACATCGACGCCGGGGCCACGTTTCATTCATTTATTGGTGTGGTGGCAACGGCAGACAAACTTCCAACCGTTCAGACGCCTCGTACTATTTTCAGATTCACAATTCTATTCGTTAATGGTATATGCATTGGTAAAATTCGTACTGATTCAGCAAACGAAAAAGCTTTGATGGTTCTACCTCTCCATTACCTCCCGCGCTTTATGTTTTTTCAAGGATTCGTAAACAATAACATCGCAAAAATTACAGTATTGATTTTGTAAACAATGCCTTGTTCGTCGCTTACATCAGAATTATTAAAGACGATGAGATTATCGTCTTACAGCGACAAAACATCACGCACAGAAGACTGAAATGTTTTCAGAACAGAATGTACACACGGTTTTCGTGAAGCGCGTGTCCCCTTTTTCCCATGCGGAACAAAGAAAGAACGGCTCCTGCATCCCTCGGTCCCCCTCGATCTCGCGATCCGGAAGCGATGAAATCGCGTCGAATTTTGGGGGATCTCGGACGCATGGATTTAATGGTCCACGCGAAAATCCTTTTCGACTCATTGGCAGATGCTCGCCGCCTCCGTTTCCTCGTGTTGCGATATTGTTGCTTCTAATCTGGAAGACCCTGTATAGTCGGTGAATTCTCATTTCCCCTTCGCTTTCGCTACCGGAAGAACGGGGAATTCACTCGTCCGTAAAAGACACGTCGGCGATCGATGAAATAAGCGCGTTCGATTTTCCTGCAAAAGTTTGACGAACATCGACTGTATAGTAGCGATCTGGCGTCGTTGCGAAACGTCGACCTAGACATATTACGAAGTGTTTCCGACGTGACCTTTGAGAAGAGAAAGCAAATCGAAACGTCAAAGACTGACGATTTGTAATGCCGGTCAGTGAATGCGTACCGACGTCGCTTTTTACAATAACGAGTTCAAGATCTACTCTGGCGATTAAGGGTAAAGTCCGCGCAAACGCTGTAAGTCGTACGACGAGACTGAAATTGTTGTTATGCAAAGCGTCGAAACGGCCTCTTTGTAATTAATGAAAGTCTGCATGACTAACAGTCATTACGGCGACGACGCGTGTGTGTTACTCGACCAGATGACAGATCCAGTCCGAACGAATCACGTTCCAAGACCGCAAGTCACTTTCTCGGGAAGCACAAAAGTGTCGTTGTTTTACACACACACACGTATACATATACAGGTGTGTGCGTGTGCGCGTGTGTATATATAACGATTCACGTAATTGTATCATATTTCGCGCGAGTCGCGATTGTATTCTAATATCGGAGGCTATATAGGATGTCGCCCGTTGCTGCCAGTTCGTATGCATTTCGCACCTCTGCCCGCTCTCGAGAGAATGGGATTATTCGTAGGCACACTGGTGGCTGCGTATATATCTCCTTTTCTGCTTTTATTTGACATTGAACATTTGCTTCGCGTTCACTCGTTTACGATTACCGCTTATACACGTGTCGGCAACGACGTACGTACCATTGACAAAGTAGGCGATGACGCGGAATACGTGGGATTGCGTCGAAACATTGCGAATTTTATGGTTTGACGAGTCGGTAATGATGTTTGTTATCACAACGCGCGAACTACAGCCAGTACGAAAGTGAGGGTATTCGATAACACGAAGCGCGAAGGGGATTGAGACGCGCTCTAGGACGGAGAATGTTGTCGTACAGGGGGCACGACAAAGGATTCTATTTCGCATCGGGAGTATTTTTAACGATAAAAACTAGTAAAGATAACGCCGAGAATAATGCCATACATTGACACGGCTCTTATCATTGTCGCCAGAACGATTCGTAACACTCGAAGATGTTATTCAGCGAAAACAGCCAACAACCGACGGAAAAGTATAGTCCCTCGCATTGATATTGGAAAAACGATCAACTCGCGAGCGAGTATCGTTAATCAGTCAGTAGGTGCAACAGTGCGGTATTTAGTAACGGCAATGATAAAAAAAAAGTCGCAAGGAAAACAATATGGTAACTTGGCGCAACGCGACAAGGAGACTCATAAACCTTAACCGTTATGCGCGCTGCTAAGTATATGTACGTACCACTTCTTAAGCACTTGTGTGTCGGACATACATATTCTCTCCTTTCTTGTCGTCTCCTCGAGCTCCCCCCCTCCGTCTCCAAGTCACGTTTGCAGGTACTACGAGCCTCGCGCGTGATAAATCCCCGATCAATGTGGCTGAATTGTGTGAAATACCTGTCGACTCCATGCGCCATAAGTAATGGGCCTTTAGCGTTGTTTACAAGAGTCGGGATATCCGACGTATCCCCGTTCGATCAATCACTGATCTTTATAACAGCGTTAAACATTGTCCTTGCGAAATGCAATCGATCTTTTCGTTTCAAAATTTAGGTCTTTAATTATAATGGTGTTTTGGTACCGGTACCATTCCAATAGTTTACCGGAAAAAATGAACTACTTCATTTCACCCATAAGGATTCAACCTGTTTCGATGCCGACTCTCCGGTGCAGTCATCGAGCTTAATACACGTTGCTTCGCAATGTGAATTAATGGATAACGTGGGAATCGTTCTGACGGTAAATGCTACCCCGATATAACGAGACAATAAGCGTTTACAACGATGTAACGTCACGTCACTTGCGACGTTGACAATGCTGAAAACTCTCGCGATTGCTGCAATCTGGTTTGTTGAAGTCGCGAAGAAGTCAATTGTTGGCGTTTCTAAAAAGGGCGTGCAAAATCGTCACGATGAATTTTATCGGATTCTGGAATTGCTGAAATCGATTCCTTCACTTTTCCAAAACGACTCTCGTAGCACGGAGAAGAATTCGCAGCCGACGATTGGCCCCGGCGGTACTGGAAACACGTGCGCGACGTTTTCTTTTTAATCGTCGTGACTTACGACACCAGGATAAAACAATGCCAATTGCAGGATAGCTGGAATTTACCGTCCGTGAATTTCGCTACCTCATTCACGAATGCGTCGCGTTTAGTATCGTATTTTGCGACGACAGTAATGGCCGCTTTAATAGGTGTTTCCCAATACTTTGGTCCATTCTTCGAGTGTACTTTCGCGAAACTATTACGTCACGCGAAAGTACGTTTAATGATGCTTTATTGTTTTTACAATATCTAAGCTTTAAACATTTGTGACCTTTTTCATGACTCGCGTAAGAGACCGCACGAATGCCAGAAGGAGGAGGTACGAAGATGGTGGTGGTGTCACCGGACACGATGGAACGCGGATGCATCGGTGCTTATGACCATGCGTTTCGCGTTATCGCCAATTTACGATGCGCATCAGTTTAGGACCGATCTCTTCCTCGTCATCTCTATCTCGACCTTATCTGCAGGTCTAGTGCGTTCTCCATGTCGCAATGGTACCTCAATTTTCCATTAGCGGTATCGATAACGGGCCGTTATCCGGGAAGTAAAAAGGTAAATGGGTCTATGGATTAGAAAGTTTAACGTTTTTGTTGTTTTGCGAGTACTCGGGATATCACGGCAATCCCAATTCATATACAAGCGATATGTGCTCTTCCGTGGCACAATTCCATATGCCAACACGCGTTGTAGTGCCAAAATGATGGTATTTGTTGACAACAATGTAACCAACGCTGAATACGTTGAAAAACACGCAACGTTTTAGTGTTGGAAACTAAAGCGTCCACATTGGCGAGGAATTCTCCGATAAAAATTCACGAGGCGTCTCCGGCGAGTTGCCTTCTCGGTATATCGATAACGTAACCCACGGAACTGCCGGCTGGCACGGTTATCGTATATGCTCGCGCGAAAAGCGAAGCGCAACATTTCCGAGGATATTCGAATGATACTCGGGTACGAGTAAAAGGCCGGTCAAGTGTCGGCACCGAGGTATACAAGACCGATGGCTCTGGTCACCCGTGCATCGCGAATTCGCACAGTTACACCGCTTCCTATCGATCGATCACGCAACTCGATTGTAAATCGCATGACGTCAGTCCCGAGTGAGCGTCGTCGCCGCCGCGTCAAGATTTTTCTTTGTTTTCGCGAAAAGCCTGGGGCAAAATCTGCGCTCTCCAAGTAGAATGGAAAAATTCCTTCATTTATACGCGGGGAATTTTCATTATCGAACGAGTGCCTTCCAGCGTTTGCAAACGAAAACGTCATTGTTGATCGTGAAAAGGCTGAAAGTGAAAAGGCACTTTATTGACAATGCTGCCGCCATCTTATTCAGTTTTATTTATATTTTGGCCACCGTTTTGAGATGTGTCGGCGCTATACGTAGTTCGAATGACCCAACGCGTTAATACCGAGTTTATCCAGTTTCCCCGATGTTTGTCATTGATTTATTTCATTCTATAGCGCTTAGGCGAGGCAGTTAGGATGATAACAATAACTCGTATTGCGTCGATTACGAGCGGCATTAACTGTAAATCACCTTCTACATAATTGACGCATTGTTTCGTCAAGAGCGCACGCAGTCGCGTTTCGTTCCGTTTTCACCGGCCGTCAGACAGTGAAAGGAACTTAAAGAACAGAGAATACGCGCTTGCCAATGTGTAATAAGATTCCAGCAATTCTAATTGGATGTAATCGAAGCGAACGGTAAAATGGCGCATTTTACATAATTATCGACGCGACACATGTTCGCGGCAATTGAAAATCGCTCGAGATGCTAATTTGTATTAAAAACAACGCCAGTTATCGATTCGAGTTCTACGGAACTCGACTATCGTGGAAGGTGTCAAGTAGTTTTCTTTTTAAGCCAATTTTATTGGCCTATTCCGATCGACATCATATGTCGATTAAAAATTCATTAAGCCTTGGTATACGCAGAAAAAGTGGTCGTTACGATTAACGACTCGAAGTCGAACATTCCAACGATTTCGGTCTTTCTGAAAAGTTATTCATGATGGATTCGTGCCTGCCGTTTGGGCGCTATTCATACTGCCGTCGTGAAATGATGACGATTTCACCATATTTTGAAAAAAATGGACGCGATTTCGCATCAGATGGACTATCTAAAATAAGACGTGCAGTAATCATTTCTGATGGCCTTTCTCGAGAAAAAGTACGTCTCGCTTCTTCCTTTTGGCAGTTGTTCCTGGTTCTGTCGCAGACCGTCATCGTGCAGGTTCCTCGGGAGGAATGTCGCCCATTCCGCTAATAATATCTCCATCACTGGCCGATACCGACGACGTTCAGTTCGCCTACGCGCTGTCGACCCGGATCACCTCAAATCTCGTCGCAGTTTCAGTAACCCGTTGACTGTCAGTCCGGCGAGAGAGCCACTCAAACCACACCGTGAGAAAAATAAACAGCGCGAGTGCGATAAAACTCCGGATTTCACGCGAACCACCTACGGGTTTTTCGACGATCACCAGTTCACGAGTTCCTTTCAGCAGACTATAGAAGAAGAAAAGATTTCAAGTGGCGCGCCAAGTGGACGCGTTATTGTTTTTGTTCCATTGTTATTGAAAGTTTTCGAGAGGCAATAGTGCAGATTTCAGTGTATTCGATCGACCCGCTGCGAGTTTACTCGTGCCATAACGGAGCAGACGAGGACTTTGATAGAGATCCCTTCGGCAGAATCGCCGGGGGCACCGTCGACTTCACGTTGCAGCATTGGGTACGTCGCGCACGAGGGTAGAGACGACTTTCCGAGACTGGCGCAAAAAGAGGACCGTACCTCTCCGGGCTACGTGCCTTTCTTTCTTTCGTATCGACCAAATCGGGGGCACCGCCGAAACCGGGCAGATGCTTTTGACGCATCAGAGTACAGACGGACTATTTCGATACGATTATTCCGTGTCGTTAAAAAAAAAAAGCGCACACTTACCGAAGTCTTCCTTAGAATACTCTACCAATACCAGTACATGCATTCGCACTCCAGTAAAATGTGCGCGGTGAAATATTACATCTTGATTATGACGGGAATCCCCGTAGTGGTTCGTACATCATTCGGCGGCTACTACCCATGCGCCGTTTGAACTAGCATCCAGTCGCCACTTTGCTTTTCCGCATTGACATTCATTTATGCGTTTACTCTTGCCCGCGGCCAATTTAGCATCGGAATGTCGTTGCCGTAAAAATGACAATATGATCGCTTCGCTACCTTAGCTTCGAAATTTATGGCGCGTCTTCGTATTGACTCGAGCTGACGTCCGCGTCGTCGATGAACAACAAGAGCGTCGTCCCGTTCTTTGTTTGTCTTATTGCGCTCTTTATCGAGACGAGTCGTTTTCGAATAGGTCTAATTTTTCAAATTCGATGGTGACCAATTGAAATTTCGGAATACTGGAAATCTCCTGTAATCCAGAGAAATGTCGCGCAGCTTTATGATTCTAAACATGCAGATTTGATTGGATATCGCGTGTCCGAAGAATTTCCCGCAGGAAGTTTAGCATTCGCGTATCACGTGCGTTGAAACTCGAGGACTCTTTCCCATTAAGCTATTCACTGCACGCTGCATTCCGATAAGAGTGTGCACCCGGCATGAATCTTCCATCACTCTTCCATACCGCTCTTTCCCGAATCTAACGAACGAAATACCGATTTCCGGAAGGAAGGGCGAGAGAGAAATGAGCGGTTACCCGCGAAAAATGAACGGAAACTCAAACCTCGGCGCACAATTGGCAGCCTTTCGCTGTGTGTATTCGCTTACACCTCTCATTACACGAAAGTGCAGCGTACACATCGGTGCGCAACGGCGTAACTCGTAACCCGCGCTAACAATAGCTTCTGTTTGCACCATTTTCACTCGAGGGAATACACGGTAGCATTAATTTTACGAGAGAGCGGCACTGTGTCGTATTTGCCCGATGTTTTATTCAATTACACAACGGCTGCTACTTGAAAGGTAATGAAGGCGGGCAATGGAAGAGCCGCGCGATTGCGTCATGCACTTTTCTTTCTGTCCGATGAAGCTCTTGGTCCTAGTCCAGAAGGACGGTAACGTCGGATGATGCAATTGCCAGAATCGAATCCGACGATCAAAGTCGTCGAGGTATACCCGGCATCGTTGGTCGGTTCCTTTGTTTTGCGCCAACTCCAAACTCAGGCGCATAGATTGTTATGGAAAACACTGGTTAATGTTCCAAGGCACATAACAGTATTATTCCCACAGCTGTTACTCTCAATAAAAGAGAAATAGGATTGTGACACGTGCGAGGCCTTTGGCAGCTCTTGCTCTTGACACGCAACTCGCTTGCTCGCTGCGAAATCCGCTGCTCTCTGGCAATAGCGCTGACGAAATTAGACAAGACGCGTTATATCCGTACTTTTAAGTGTAAAGCGACATTCTCCGCGATAAGTGCTACAATATAAGGACAAATTGGCGTTCGCAAACGCGTGTTTGCAATGGCCGACAATTTCACGCTCGACTTTTGGCCAAGAAGTTCGCAGCCAGAGTTCACTGCACGGTCGTGAACGAATTAAGAGTTTTCCCCTCAGTAATGAATGGATGTCAATATTTTCCCGCATCGTACTCGCGAACAAACGTAAGCGTATATACTTTTTTAAAAGCGAAAGGATACTCCGGCAGAGGTCGCGTTGCTCGTTAAGTCAATAAATTGCCGTAAACTTGGAATTAATATACGTGTGTTTTACGATCTTGTAAAAGTCCGATGTTTGATTGCGCAAAGCGGTATCCGGTAGTCGCGACCCAGTTATCCCGATTAGCCATGAAAGATTTTGTCAACAAATTATCGCCACAAGAGATGGAAATTGTTTTGCACGTGAAATCTCGGCAGCTGTTGCGCGGTGGCCCGTTCGCGGTAGCCTAGCCATGAAGGAATCAAACTTAATCTAATCGATCAACGGCATCGTTTTCGGTTACGTTCAATTTGTGGAGCCACACTCTCGATAACGATCGTTTACATTCGGCGAGTTTCGCTCGTAAACGGCCGCCGCGTAATAAACTCGTACCTATTAAGATATTTACCCTAAGCAATTATGCAGGTAAGAACATTGATGGATAATGAGACGTATTCGTTTGTGCAGCCTCAGCGAATGCTACTTCGCGGGAAAAGGCGCGGCGTTGGTGTTGCCACCGAACGAGAGAGCGAGACCGTCCCGCCGTGTCTCGGCCGCAGGATGCGACATTCAGCAGCATCTGCAGTCCATGTTTTACCTACTGAGGCCCGAGGAAACTCTGAAGATGGTAAGCAAAATTTAAACTTTAACGAACGAGTGTGCGTGTGTGCCTGGGTGCTCGAATGTGCATATAGTTCTTAATTGTCGCCAGTAGGGAGCATTCGTCATCGAGAAATGATTTTCAGAGTGCGACAATAAAGTCCAGGTTCAGTGACCAAATGCAACACTTGATTTCGGTCTCGGTAATTCCGTTGAAACGCGATCGCTCATTATTGCGCCAACTGAATATTTATGACTAATTATTCAGCAGCTGAAGGAATCGAACGTCCTATCCTCCGTGGCGACGACTCCTAATCAAGATAATAATTTCTTCTCTTTCCGCGAGGCTATCTCGACGGCTGGATTCTGTCGACATTTTTTTTCGACACAAATCCGCCCCGCGGCAAATCAGCCGGGGCCGCCGTACGTCGGACATTTACGAGATTGCTAAATGCCGGCCGAGTGAATATTTATTGCGACACGGACAATAAACAAGCGCGCGACAACCAAATTGCTCCACTACCAGATCTCTCGGCAATCGCTATACGGGAGCAATCACGGTTCTTTACGTTGCCGAGCAATTTTCCCTCGTGGACTCGCTTCGATGATTATCGATTATCAAGTCGAGACCCTTGTCATAATTTACGAATGCTCGGTCTTTCGTCTCGTGTCTTTGGCTAAATCGTCGCGATATTTATCTTCTTTGCAAGAGTTGGCAGGATTACGACGAAGGCAAATGCTGGTACAAGTGGTTGGTTCAGGCTTTAGTATCTTTTCTAGCGATAGTGTTGAAATTGGTAACAGTTTCAGTTTGAGTTTTACGCGTTTAATGATGGGTATCTATCTGCATCATGTCCCACACGGTTTAACGTACACGACCTAAATAGTAAAAATCCAAACTGGCCTCTTTCCAAGCAAAGTGGAATATCCATAGCTAATTTTCTTTCGCGCGACCTTAACCTCTCCTCCGTGAGTAATTACATTCGGGAATGTGACAAATAGCGCTCACCGCGCAAACACTCGGTGCAATCTGCGGGCAAATTCGCGATGTTCCATACCGCGATATAACGGTGTTTATCCGTTGAACAGTCGCACTGTCCGCGCGACACTCGATCACGTTCCCTCGGGTACCGGAGATAGGGTAAGGTAAGGTTAGGTTAGGTACGTATACGTGATTCGATTCGCGGAGCCTCCGAGTGCAAGTCGGTTACTTAAAAGTTCGCCGGAGCGACGCGGCCTCTTCGCACTTTCTAATCTCGACGTTAAAGGAGCTACATTGTATAATTGTAATCCTGAATACGGAAAGCGTGACTCAAGGTCAATTTATCTACGCTTTGAACTACGAGTTACACAAGCGAACATGCAGATTTCCTTTTTCAAAGTCCGTAATACTCTTTTTCATTGCCGCATTATCAACGAGCGAGCGAGAGTGGGTCAGCACCGCGTCACTTTTTCAACATCTCATCGACACGATCACCGTGTTCATCGATCCCAATAACTTCGATGGTTTCTACAAATCCAATGTTTGTAAAGTAATCAACTGGACATATTCCTTCATCCGTTTGACAACTGTATAAAAGGACGGATCAAAACGGGGGAACCACCGAAAGAATGCAGTCTAGGACATACTCGCTCGCTACAGGAAAGTGATGGAATAGGCCAGCATTTTTAGACGTTTTTTCGAGGAAGTTCGCACACGAGATCGGATAAATCAAGAGTACGAGCGCGAAATTGGCAGATAAAGCGAATCATTCCTCTAAATTGGCGCATTGAACGTAATGGACGCATGTCCCCGTGATTAATTCCTCGTGTGGCTCGCAGATTAGAGCCGCGCGCACGGCAAGGGCAAGCAAAGGTTTGACCTTCCGGCGCAGTTATTTTTCACCGATTATGTACGCGCGACTCGCCGAGTTCCATAGGGCGTATTAATGCCTGCTCCCACCAAGGTCGTAATGGTTACACGGCGAATACGAGGTGCATAAACGAAGCTAAGAACGGTCGGTCTATCTCTCGTCCCTCCCTCTCTCTCTCCATCTCTCTCTCTGTACTTCTCGTGAGTTTCCTTTTGGTAACGTCCTCGTGGCAAAGATCGCATTATTTACGGCGTATTCATTAAGTCGTTACGATCCCGGCATTCTGCCGTAGGAAAGCGACCCTCGGGGACGTGGTAGATTGAAGCGGCCCTGAGAGCACGTCGAACATCTTCAATACGAATTTTCATTTGTTTTGGTGTAGACGCGATCGTTAACGATGCGCCTTAATGAAAGGCGGGTCGATTTTGCCATCAACATTGGCATCGAGACGATGCTTAACTTAGCGGCGTAAGTCATGGCGTATATACACGATGGCCCGATCCGTGGACTCCTGGACAGTTTCGTAGACCCAATTATCGTACGACCATCTGGTCAAATCCGAGTGTCTAGTCGTAGATTCCAGATTGTGGCGCCTGCACAACGGGAGAACGAAATACGCGTGCGAGATTGGTCCGCTTGCGAATCGATACGGAAAATGTCTCGGGGGATCGAACAAAAGGAGACTACACAAAAGGATTGAATCGTGCGGCCTATGCGACGGCTGCCCAAAGGCGCCGACCCACTTACGGCCGTGGCACACGGGTCTCCGACAATGCCAACGCACAACGACTGGTGCGAATGACGTGCATCGCGATTCACGATTACACCGTCGTACGACTGGGCAAAGAGGTCACAGCCAATGAAAGTTCACGACTTCCGGCGGCTGTCGCGACGCCACCGCTGCCACGATTTGTAATATCGGTCGTCGCCACCGACGATACCGCTTTCCGCGTTCAGCCATCGAGCGCTACTTTTGATCGCGTTTCTCATTGGCACAAACGATGCGGGCTCGCCTTTGAAAAATATGACGCGCGGGCGCATTACCACTTGCCAATCGCGGATAGACAATGGCTTGGACAAATCGACAAAAAAGACCAAGTATTATCCAGCGGTGATTAGGGTTTGAGTCGATCACGTCGAAAAGGTCAGAGTCAGCGCGAAGTAAAAGCCGACTGGATGGCACAGCAGGAGTCTGAAGGATCCGTGTAAATTTAACGCGACAATGTTTACACTTTCTAGCGCGTTACATCTCAATTTGCGCATAAAAGCCGAAGGAAACTACTTGGAATGTTTCGTTAATAATGCATCCCGTCCTATTAAACGCTGACACCTAGATACTATTCAGCTGCAGGGGAATAAGCGTGGGTGTCCGTGTTTTCACCGGAGGAGTGAGATACTATCCGAGTCACTTTGGCAGTTGCTCCCTTGCAATATGCACAGCGGTGGCGTTGACGTTGGTGGTAACCCGAGGATAGTAACAGACAAGGGTATAAACATTCTTGTCATTCTTGGTTACGCTCTCGATTGGTTCACGGAGAAGTTCGACTTTTACGTAAAGGAAAAATGGCATCCTCTATAGCATCCTCTAGCGCCGGTAAAAGTTTAACCGCCTGCCCCTTTACGATAATGCGTCGACCGTACTTTGACGGCAACGTGCTCGACATTTCGTACGTCCCTGAAATATTGACGTTTCCAAAGCCCCTCTTGAGAGATTGAAACAAGCTGTGTCGCAAATAACGGAAGGAAGTATTCTTATTTTCGAAAGAGAGAGAGAGAGAGAAAAAATAATATTTCGCGGACAAATGAAGCAATTCAGAATAGAAGCACAAGTCATACGAGGGAACAATAATCGTCCGTCATCGTAATCCATGAAATTTGTCAGGCTTCCCGTTGACGTATTCAGTCAGGGTTATTCACTCGTGGATTTAAATTAATCCAGTTACACAACGTAATGGGCGCCTTTCATGAAATCGCCGGGATGGTTCGGTGTTCCGGTGTTTCGCGGTCTAATCCAATCTCTCGTCGCGAATTGCAAATCCGCTTTCAGGAAGATTTAACGCGCGCAAAAAGAAGAGCCAATCCCTTTAACGTCCAAGTCCCACGTGCAACAGGCTTCCTCGCAGCGCGTACCACCTTGGCACCGGTTAGGAGAACTGCGTTTGCTTTCCATCGTTACCGAAACGAATCAATGTTCTGTTTACAGTAGTTGACCTTGACTCTGCGGACAAATCAACGTTTGTTCTTTTCGGGCGTCATTTTTACGTTCAATTGTTGATCCACCCGATGATAATTTCTTTTTCCGGTGACTTTTCGTCGGTTTTTCTTTCGTCAATTTTCGAAGAGAGAGAGAGAGAGAGAGATAATGAGAATCCAGATGAATGTCAACAAACATGTTTGCGAGACGAATCTTTGCTTTGTTTCAAATTGTGTCTGCGGAGAGTGAAATCAAAATTTTACATTAAATATTCATCTTGGCTCGGCGTAAAGGTATCGCTCGAAAGACTTTCTAGAGCTCTCCATTGTTCCGAATATTGCCATTACGACCCAAAAATCTAATTCAGTCGACCCAGAAAAACCGTCGTCAGGTACCAAATGTCGCTTCATAATGCGATTAAGCGGCTGAAAAATGACGCATAGCCGTCAATGTCATTTTCGTAAATATATATATATGACGCATTATTACATCAGTGCCAGAGAAAGGCATAATCAAAGAGTTTACCGAAATGTATATGCTGAGGCGGGGAAAACACACTTCTACACAACATTTTTCGTGAAATTGTGTTTGCACGCGTGACGTGCAACTACATTTGTCGAATTGGTTTTACAATTTTTGTTTCAATTACATGTGAATTTGTAAAATAATTAAAAGACAAAAAAGAAGCTCATTCTTTGGTGCTCAGACTACAATGTAATTTCTTAACCTAACCTAAAAAAAAAGCATTATGAAATTAATACGTTAGTTTTAAACACAAAATTTTTAGGTTAGGTTTTTTTGGTTGTTCAACTCGTTTGTTTCAATGAAGTAGCTGGCAAGTGTATCCCGCACGTCGATCCGACTAATTTTAGCGTTCGCGGAGTTTTGCAGAAATATCTCGCGTCGAAATCGATGACCTCAATGGGAAAGTAACTCGTCTCTGTTTTGCGTTAAGTCAAACTTAATGATGAGCGTCTGTCGCGATACTCGAGATTTACAGAGACACTGAATTAACCTCTTGGTTTATTATGCGATGTACAGTCCACCATATCCGCAGCGACTCGATTCAGTTTCGGTTTTTAATTCAACGTTGGAGTTGTATCGTTTTGGATTTGTCATTAACCGGCTACTTTAATGGTGGTCATCAATATTATCATTATTTTGAGATGGAAGAAAATACGTTAAATAGACGATAGATCTTGTACATAATGGTTTCCGAGGTCGCTGATACGAAACCGAGGTCAAATTTGTAAATTCAAAATGGCGGATAGGAAGTGGATAAATCTTACAATAAAATATAATTCAGAATAATTTTTATTTTTAACGTAAGTATTTACATTTAAAAGATTTCAAGTAAACTTTTACCAGGCTGAATTGTTAAAGTAGTACACGATTTAAAAAAAAAAACTCGTGATAAAGAGCGAGAAGAGCGAAAATTTAGCGAGAGAAAACGAAAAAAAAAAATATGTAATTGAATGTCTTTTTACTTTTTGCCATGGTTAGAGACTGTCACTCGTGATTGTCGTATTTTTATGTAAAAGAGAAATAAATTCTTTTTTAGAATGAAAGAAAAATTTGTTTGAATACATTGAAATTGAAGGGATTCGAATGTCCGATGAAGGAAGATCCCCCGCATTGTATGCATTTACGTTTAATCCAGAGGTCAACTTTTGTAGACATGTGATTTCAAACGATTTAACGTTAGTATTTATTTTAAAACGATTTAAAAAATCATCCTTTTTTTCTACGATATCTTAGCAGAAAATCGCAACGTCTCGTAGCAATCGATTAATCGAATCGAGGATTTGTAAAAGGCATAAAAGTGAGAAGAAGAAAGTATAAAGTCGCGCACAAAATCAGTGCGTCAAAATTAGGGAAATGAGGAATGAATGCGTCAAATTATATCGAATATGCATGGTATGAAATTGGAATACACCCTATATATACAGCACGTACCACATGCGCAAATCATTCGCGATATTCGAATGCAGGCTATATTACTATATCGCGGTATTATACGGTACTTTGTGGTACACCGCGATTTCACTGCATTGTTAATTTTAAGATGGAGTTTTGGAGCAGATTCATATATAGTATTACGTGTTTGTTTTATAGCATTTTTAAATTACCATTTTTTGATGTTATCCTGGTTATCATTTCGATTTATATATGAATAAATAAGTAATTAAATAAATAAATATATATGTATGTGTATATATATATATATATATATATATGTGCATTCTCTGGATCCTTTCAACAATTATAAAATTCGTATTTTTTTTTGTGTTTTGTTGATTTCAGATCATTGATTGAAAAAACATGTTTAACCCTTCACCATTGTTTCTAGAGCTATTATAGTTAGATTTTGTTGATTAGAATTTTATTTTCTGCGTTATAAAATGAATATAAATTCTAGTATCAAGATATTTGCAATAAAGAAAAAATATGGCCGAAAGATTAAGTATATATATGGGTTATTATCCGTCCACTTTGAAGCTGGTCGCATTGTTGTAGAAAACAGTAAATGGCGCATTCTACTTTACCGACGTAAAACTTTCTTTAGCGGAAATTCGTAAAAGCAAATCTCGAAGAAAATTGAGAAAGTAACATTTTTTTTTTTTAAACGATTTAAGCAAAGTCGCCGAATGGTTAAACGCATTCAAAGTCGTCGTAAATTTTCTAAATGAATTATCTCCAGAAATTGAGTCGGTAGATTGTATAATTGGAATATTCGAAACTGAATAAATTAATTATTCTGAATCGGTATATAAATTACGAATCAAATGTTTCTTTGATATCATTTTATTTTTCACGATATTTATACATTAAGTATATAATAAATTTATATGTATTTAATTATATTTAATTAGCACATATATATAAGTTTATGCCTGTGATGTATGTATATTGTGTGTGAACGTATGAACGAGCCATATATCGCATAGATCGTAATCGATGATAACCGTATTTTTTTTTATTTTTTGTTTCAGGTAAGCGCCAACAGACTTTCCTACAACTTTTTTGCTCGTGCTTCTTTGTAAGTAATGTCTAACGTTTTCGCCTATATTGGCAACAGGTATAGAAATTTGTCCACCGTTGTAATTGTACGGTACTTTGATTTCGCTCTTATATAAAAAATTCAATTCAGCGCCAATATCATAAACGCCTTGGTCGGGCTTATCGGTATAAGATTGCTTTGTTGCTTTTTTTTTCTTTTTTTTTTCAAGCCATTCGTTACTCGGCATCGTATATAGCGCTACGGTAGATTTATGACGGTTTTTGCAACGCGAGTTATACTTTAATTGTTGGAAATTGACGAGTGTCAAAGTTCTAAAATATAGGAATATAGGGGGAAAATATGTGGGAGAATAGGGAAAATGAAGAATATTGAAAAAAATTCCTGAATATAGGGAAAAATGTAGGAATATAGGGAGAAACGAAGGAATATAGTGAAAAATGTAGGAATATAGTGAAAAATATAGGAATATAGTGAAAATGTATGAATATAGGGGAAAATGAAGGAAATTAAGGAAAAGAAGACAGGGAATAATAGACGCAAACGAAGAATGGGAAATTGAAACGCGTGAATGGTTTCAAGCCATTGGAAAAAAAAATTATAAAAATCGAAAAGGAATTGGATAATTAAATTGATAAGCAACTGATGATAATACGAATTCGAAAGAATTTTAAAACAATCACTGGTATCGATAGAAAATAAGAATTTTTTTAAAACGATTTCGCGACCACAAATGCGATGCAGAGGGATTAAGTGTTTACGGATTTCTTCAGTCTCTCAGCCCCGTATTAAGAAGTGAATGTACCCGCGGTCTTGTGCATTGATAAAAAAAAAATATATATATATTTATAAGTATATCTTTGGTACATTTTGAGGACCTATATTTCCTGTTTGGTACATTTTGAGGACGTGTGGCTACTTTGGGGACGGTCCCCAC
>JAPYZR010001266.1:0-22758 GCA_030522945.1 Trichopria nigra | reverse complement strand
TATACTTTGTATAAAATATTCATAACAGAGAACACGGAATGGTTGCGGTTGACTAAACTCATATTGTAGACTAAATTATAAAAACGTTATAAAGTTTACTAAAGATGGACTGAGCGGCTGCGGCCGTAGGCCGAAGTATACTGAATTATTGAGGCCCGAAGGGCCGAATCAAGACAATCTTGCGAGCGAAGCGAGCCGGGGGTCCAGGGGGCAGAGCCCCTTTGTGGGGTTGGCGGCTGGAGGCCGCAGGGGCGAAGCCCCTAGTTTCCATTTTAAAATGAAAAAGAAAATATAAGAATATTTATCAGTGTAGTTTATAATACGTATATATATATATATATATATATAATATTGTATATATAAACATTAATTTTTGTATTTTCAGGCAACAACGTATAGTGTTTTAATATAGTAATTTCAACATGTGAATTCTTAATTAATTTAATTTTAATGTCCGACGTACTAACAAACTGATTATTGTTACATTGTGTTACATCATAACCTGTCAAAATTTAACGTATTTTATGTAAACAAAAACATTTGATTAGTATTTTAACTAAAAGTAATATAGCATATTGATTGATAACATGGGTCTGACATTCTTAGCAATCAATGTTGGATAATGTCATCACATATACGTCAAATAAAATTAATTTCGTGAATATAAATACGTAAATAAACATCTAACGCTGCAATATTTTAAAACCTATCACAGAATAGGAAATATTATGTTATTTATCACACAAAATGTTGCATATAAGTATAGACTTTAAAATATATCTACATTTGATTGTAGGCCATAAGTTATTATATTCAATTACCAAAAGTACAAATTTTTCAGTGTAGAGATGTATTTTTCCTTAAAAATTTTGTTAGCATTTATAACAAAAAAAAAAAATTGAATAAAATTCGTTTCGAAATTTTAGAGTTTTTAGAAAAATTTGGAAAGAATAAAGAGCAATTTTGCACAACACATCTCTTGAATTCTTATTTTCCAAATACATTAGATTTTTAGATTAGATAGAAAATAATTAATTTATTGAATTTGATATGTTGTGACAGGCATATATTAAAGCTTATATCGTTCTCGTGCATTAGATTTGCAAATCTCTTCTTTTTAAAGGCGACGAAAAAATGTACCACACAGGTAGCATTCGTATTAAACCCCATAGTGGTACTTAAAACGATAGAATTTCTCGTTTCATAATAAAAATTACTGCTGAAGAAACACATTTTTGAATGCATGCTCTTATATGTATAGAGTAAAAAATTGGTTAAAATAAATTTAGATATAAAAAAAAATAAACTATTAAATAATGTAGCATAGTCAATTTAAATGCTATATGATTAAACGCAATTTTAAATTAACCAGTCGCATAATAAATATATTTTATCCATAAAATATGTCATAAACACTTTGATCTCGAAGCAGGTAACCGCAGTTTTTTAACGTCATAATTGAGAAATAAGTTCGGAGGAATTTTAACGATATACTGTTCACTCCAATTTACACTTTAACCTGCAAAAATGATTAGTCTATACGTCTAAATATGGAAGGCACATAATGTCTACGCATCGAAGAATTTCAGATATCGGTGTTGAGCTACTCACACGTTTAAGCGGACAATATTCTAGGTAGATTAGTTATATATGTGTGTATATATATGCACACGTTGCCGCTGGGTAGGCTGACATTTTAGGGGACGAGAAGGGAAGTAGGCAGAAAACAGAGAAGCAGAGAAACTAAACGAACGGCTTAAACGGTGAGTTCGAAGCATGGGAGACTGAGAGAGACCGAGAATGTGACGAGATCCACTATATAGACGAAGGAAGAGCGAGCTGCGACGGTGGAGGGAGAGGAGGAAAGAGAGAAGGAAGAAGACGGAACGCGCGGGTCGGCTGTGTTCGTGGAGATCACCAGAGTCAAAGGTCACGGGTCGTACGGCATAGCCCTGACCTTCGACCTACTCCTTCCAACCTCTCCGAGCCCCTACCCGGCCACCGAGAACTCGATCCGGCAATATTCCGGTCGGAACATCGCGACAGAAACGTTCGACTGCCGTAAAAATTTTTGGCTTTTCAAAACGCCGGAAGTATTGAAAATAGTGAAAAAGTGAGAGATCATTTTGTCATTGGTATCTCCATTTTTTTTTGCAGGCGAACCTATTATTTGTCACGGTTGGATCGAGTGCCTGGAATTATATTGTTTTCGTGAAGTGATTTATCTATAGTGCGCGGCAATTCCAGTGCTTAATATTACCTCGGCAAATATCAATGAGCAGAGACAAATGAGAGTGATATTTGAAGGTGGGTTATGTCGGGGTTATCAAAACCCAGCATATTGAGATGTCTGAATCGCAGCTCGATTAAAAAGTCGCTTGGCTCTTCGGTCAATGTGAATAGGTCTTAGGTGGGATCTCCTCAGCTGCTTATCATCACATAAACATTTTTTTTTTATACACGACGTTAATTACACTCGGTAATACAATTAATTGCAATGGAGCCTGAAGACTATGTGATACAAGATGTTTTTTTATTGCAGTCTTCAGGTTCTCTTCAGCTCGCTCTTTTATGACGCTTCAAGAACTTTGTGCAAATTTTTATTTAGTTGGCAAAGATTTATGACGTCACATCCAGTGATCCCCGAATTCTATGATCTGTTCTTTTATGAGAAGACTTCAGTTTTATCACGTACAATTATTTATACACAGATCAGTTCTTACAGTTAGTGTTAATGTGAAGAAAATAGTTGTTACTTCATTTACTAAACTTCAGTAAATATTTCGTAATTTATATCGCTACATTTAGAAGTTACGATTAAATACATTTTAGTCATTGCTGCTAAATGCAGATATAAGAATATAGATATATATGGTATATATATCATTATATCTCAATTATATAAGACCATATATGGAACACATACGATCCAGATATAATCATATATGATTCAGATATAATTATATTACATTTTTTCTCGTGTTGTACGTACCGTTATCGACTTTATCTAAAAAATGACAGAGAAAAGAAACACGTGACATTTTGGATATAAATATAGGGATTAAGGTGGTTCTAAAGTAGAACAATTATCGACCGAGCTTTTCAACAATAAAAGTATGAATAAAATGGGATTGAAACGTTTTTTCATAATTTGGGCTTTGGAAGGGTGATTCTACATAATATATACAATCCTTAAAAAAATATCGATGAAATTGGTTCAAAATTAAACGGGAATTATCCGAAATAAATTATTTTCCCTTGCCAGCACCAAAAATAATTTATTTCGGATAATTCTCGTTTGTTTGTGAACCAATTTCAGCTTTATTTTTTTGAAGATTGTATATGTTATTGTAGAATACCCCTTCCAAAGCCCGAATTTTACAAAAATGTTTCAATCCTTATTTATTTATATATTTTTCCTGTTTTGAGGTTAAGTCGGTAACCTAATAATATCCCTGCAGGTGGTTCTAAAGTAGAACAGTTACCGACCTAACCTCAAAACATCAAACGTATAAATAAAAAGGATTGAATCGTTTTTTTTTAAATTCGGACTTTGGAAGGGTGATTCTACACAGCAGATATAAATAACCAAAGAACTATCCGTGACATTTATTTCAAAATTAAAGGACGATTATCCTAAATAGATTGTTTTCTCGTACCCGCAAAAAATAATTTATTTCGGATAATCCCCGTTTAATTTTGAAAAAAACGTTTCAATAATTTTTTATTTCTATACTTCTATCGTTGAAAACCTCGGTCGGTAAGTGTTCTACTTTAGAACCCACATAAAGACTAGCAAAGGGATGAAATCTAATATGACGCTATATACAATACCACTTCATTGTATATATCATTCTTTATTGTCATAGAAAATCTGTGAATTAATAATATAAATCGATAAGTAATTTATTCTTTTAAAACTAAGAAAAAACTAATTTTGCTAAAATCACAACAAGATTTTAACTACTTCTGATCTATGCGATTTTGATGAAAACTTTATATTTATATGCCTGACTTGGCTATTTAAAACTTCACGGAGAAAAATTATATTGTAAATTTTACCAAAACCAGATGGTACTTTGGGGACACACTTTCGTCATGAGAAAAATTGACATTATTTATGGTAAAAGTTTTTAAACACTTTTTGGAGATTCTACTATGAGTATGGTAAAAATATGGCATTCATCATATCAATTTTTATTATAAAAAATGTTTCTCATGACGAAAATCTGTTCTCAAAATGCCATCAGGTATGCTAAAATTCACAAGAAAATTTTTCTCGGTGTTATTAAAACTTGATATGTCTTCACCGATGTACGATATGCTACGGTTTGAAAACTTGACTTTTGTAGTTTTGACATTTTTTATTTACAATAATGAACATAAAACCTCAAATTTTCGAATAAACACAAGGAATCTAAAATCACTTCTTTTATAATTAATGAAACACAAACTGATTCAACTTCATTTTCGTGTCATAAGTTGAAAACATTGCAAACTACAAATTTGAAAAGATCTTCGTTTTTCTACCCCTACGTCCCCTCGATGGATCTGCATAGAATACATAGAAGGCATGTTCTTCGTTCTATTGTTTACTAAAATGATAAATATAATATTCTTTTAATATATATATACACGGAAAAAAGAGATTGTTGGCCCAAAAATCCTATAATTGACACAAACCATCCTCATGTTTCACGCAATCATTTTTATAGTTGATATACAGACGCAGTATGGTTGCTCCAATACTTTCCTCCTCGTACATTAAGAATAATAATTCCGAGTTTAATGATATTCTCGCAAGTAACACTGAGCCCTATATAGGTTTGGGTAACATAACCCTCAACTATACTTGAGCAGATTATATGCAATACTTCTACATTATAAAATGCAATAGGCAGAGACAATAAGTTCATAAAAAGCGACCGAAAATAATAATATTAATAATGATAATAAGATAATGTTGAAAAACATTTCAATCGTATTCGTAAAATCTCAGATTCTCTCTAAAATCTAGAAGGCATTTACTTTATTTAGTTTTTACTATAAATCGCTCTTCAGGACCTGTTTTAATTTTGTAGCAATCTCGTTCTTGCCGACCGATTTTCCACCTGGGAAAAGTCTTTATTTATTAATTATTCAATCTTCCAATCCTATAATCAGCTTACATCAGCAGCTACAATGATTTACAATGAATTAAAATTTTCTACACATGCATTCTTCTATTGGATATGCTTGAAAATTTGGTCCTTCAATAATTTTAAAGGGTTATATATCTTAAGTTTCAATAATCTACATTAACAAGTTTTTCACGTTAGTCTTCATGCCTAATTTCATTACAGAAAGAATGATAACTGAGCCACTCCTCAAAAGAGTGAATTTTCACTTTTGAAGAGTGATATATCACATTTTCTGGAATTCAATTTTACTCTATTCCTTGAAGTTAGACGGAGAGTTTGCAATTTGCACATAGTGAAATGTTACTCTTAAAGAGTGACACT
This sequence comes from Trichopria nigra, assembly GCA_030522945.1. NCBI lineage: Eukaryota > Metazoa > Arthropoda > Insecta > Hymenoptera > Diapriidae > Trichopria > Trichopria nigra. Next base: position 17,257 of record JAPYZR010001266.1, on the reverse strand, counting down.
TTACTTTTTAAAAATAATGACTGAATTTTCAACGCTTTGTATAGTAAAATTTCAGTTCATGAAATTTAAAGAATAAGGATGCCGGCGCTGATGAATAACGATGAATTATACTTATGTTGATGTAGATACAATAAAGTTTTGTGCAAGCAGTTTGTGAACGAAGCAGGGATTTTTTAATTTTTTTTTTTTTTTTTCAAAATATAAATCAAAATAAATGTTATCTTTGACCACTGGCTGCAATAATTTATTTGGAATTAAAAATGAGAATTTAAAATTTAACTGCCTTAAAATTCACAATTTATTAAATGCAACCATTTGAAGTCTCTTTCTTCTCTATCCTTTTCTTGACTATAAACTCTAAACCACACATGCTCATTATTGATATCTTCGAACAATTTTTATTTCGATAGGTTTGTATAGTGCAACGAAGAAAAGAGAGTATTAATTTCAATCACAGTGTTAGGTTGTCTTTTTATATATTTTTTATGTCGAACGACGTAATAGAGGATTATATTCCAATAAAGATCAGTTATGTTACTGCATACAATAAATTTAACTAAAAATGAAGAAAAAATAGAAATTTTCATTAATCATTATTAAAACGTACTCCAACGTATTATACGGCTTTATTCTATATTGAATAAAGAAGACAGAAAAGTGCTTATAATAGTAGCAACGAAGCAGGAGGAGGAGGAGGCACGCATTCCTCGTCAATGCAAAAGTGCAAAGTAATAACAATTAATAATAAGGACTGGTTTCAATGAGACCACTGCGAAAAGAAATAGTAGAAGGCGTACCGGAATCATAAATACCCGTGTCACATTCGTTCCTAGGGCATTCGTTTTTTTTACTTCGAGCGCCGACTGCTGCGCAGTAGATCGAACCGAAATACGTGGGCGCGAGCTGCTATAATTACGCGCAATCAGACCGACTATACGCAGGCGTTATGCAAATCGCATTGTAAAAGGGCATCGAGAGAAAGCGATTGAAGAATCGACCGGTTATATCGACTGATAAAAGTTGCCCGTAATGGGAGGGAAGGTGGAAGCTGCTGACTTACGCTCCCAACTCCAATCGCATTGCGTATGTGAAGCTGCGTATATATTAGAGGTACGCTCTTGGGCCTGATGCTGGGCAGGGGGAACGCGCTCTACAAATCGTTGCAGCTGCGTGAAATTGCAAAGATGAACGGATAAGCGTAATATACGAGATAAGCGGTTTAGAATGAAATCATATATGGGAGAGAGCCCGGTGTACTCTGCGGGTACATATATGCCGGTGTGACGTAGATCCTGCAGCGCAATTCCTTGGAGGGCACGAGGCGAGGTGACTTTTGTCGAGGTGGCTCCTTTACTAGGCGGTCGCCTCCTTCTTAACCTCCACCACCTCCCGGAGATCCGCCCACAAGTAGCTCTCACCTCCGTTCTCTTATGGCCTTTCCCCTCCTGCCTCCTTCGCCGATCTTTGCCAACTCCCACGCCGAAAGTCCAACGTATGCCTATATCACTGATTTTATTCAAGTAGTCGATGTTTTTATTACGGGTATTGGAATCTCCTTAACCTTACCAGCCACCGCACGACCACTTCATCCGATCGTCACATCACTCAGGATATAAGATTGTGATGTATACGGAATTTCTAAATAATTTTTTTTTTAATGTCGAACGGATTGATAACGTTGCCTAGGAACATTGCAGTTGGAAGTCGGCATTGTTACCGTATTCGTGCCTCCAACGAGTCACTTTCGATGACGTGTACTTTTCTTGGTAATTTTCTTACTTTTTATTCAAACTTGAAGCAAACTTGAATAAATGGTACTTAAGGACTTTACCGATAGAAAGTTTATTTTTTTTTAACGTTAAAAGTTGCTCTTGGCGTGAATCGTATCGTTTTTCTTTTTGCCCTCGGTGCTCAACGATTCTTGTCGTTGTTCAATAACATAGAATGAGCGTGGATTTGATTTTTTTTCATTCCAAATACTCTTCGGTTTAGCTTTAATTTCGATGATTTATAATTTTTTTTTTTTTTTTACAAGAATTTTGAATCGTAGCTTAGCTTAAATGAAAATAAATTTATAAATATTAATTTGTAGAAAAAAAAAACTTTTTTTAATTATTATGCATACATAAAGTTAGTGATTCAGATACTTAGAATGCGAGTCGGTATTAGGTTGTATAGATTCTATATAACCTAATATATATATACATTGAAATATGCATTACACATGCAATGCAATGGAGACGCACCAAATTATTTATAGGCGTTTTTCATTTCTACATACAAAAACTATCTCTCTAAATTCCTTGGAGTTAAATTTCACTCTACGAAGAGTAATTGAGCCACTCGTTTAAAAGAGTGTATTTTCAATCTAACCGTTTAACGCCGAGATGTGCTGATTTTCGACATGGATTTTAACCTCGTGTACCATTAGCAGAATGGTGGTATCCAAATTTCAAAATGTCCATTTACTATACAATTTTTGGTGGTCGCTAATTAGAAATCTGAAATCAGATTCCAATAATTCAAAATGTAGGACACAAACTGGCGAACCACATTTTCACACAAGTTGCTCCAATCCGATCGCAACTTGTTATTCAGTAGTTTTAGTGTCGCCATTTCGGATTTGTGGAATCTAACTTCACATTCTTAATTATCGACCGTAAAAATCTCTAACTAACAAGTTGCAATCGAATTCGGACATATTTGTCGCAAATTGGCCCTTCGTATGTAAAGTTTCCAAAGATTTTAAGCTTATTGGCGTCATTTTGAATTCAAAATAAAAAAAAAAATGTACAATACACATTTTCAAAGTACAACTATCGGGTGCACTTTTCTGGTACCTTGCAAATTACTTAGAATGCGATATGATATAGGAAAAAAAACTGAAATCGAACAAAAAATTACCATTAAAAGCATAATTTTTTATTGTACATTCGTAAAATTAAGGGTTATCTCACATTTGTTTAATAAATTTGACTATGTCATTCGCGCAAGAGTGATCCCAAAAATAGTCGAATGTGAACTTTTTGAAACTTTGTCACCTTTTTTCTGCTAATTGTACGAGGTTAAAATCCACGTCTTAAAGGGTTAGGGGGTTATAAAGTACAGCGGTTAGGGAAATAACCTCAAAAAAAGAAAAGTATAAATAAACAATGATTGAAATGTTTTTTAAATTTTGGGCTCTGACCTCTAAAATTAAGTGATCATTTTTAGATGTACGTTAGTTTTTTCTCATCTACCTTAAAAATAATTTGTTACCAAATGCTCTCACTTAATTTTAATTGATTTTCACCGGAATTGTTTTGAAAATTGTATGGTACGTAGAATCCTTCCATTATCCAACTCGGTCGGAAACTGCTCTACTTGAGAGTGAACCTCTTTCAGAGTGACATTTCACTCTTCCTGAAGTGTCAATTCGACGAATCACCCCAAAGTAGCATAAAATTTAACCCCATAATAGAGTGAAATTTAATTCTAAAATAGAGGGAAAATGCACTCTTTTGAAGAATAGCTCAATGTTCACTCTCTAAGAGTGAAATTTCACTACAAAAATTTATAGATAAGATACGTAATTCGTAAATAAAATGTTGGCTTTACACTTACCGTACGAAAAAAATACAAGAAACAATTCTAAAACTACATTTAAAAACTACAATTTTTAATAGTTTCCTAAAGTGTTTTCGCTAGCTTTATATATCACGAGCAAAAACAAAGTTTTCGCAATAAAATATACTTACTTTTTAATATAATTTTTTTTTTATGAGGAAATTATATATTCATGGGGGAAATTTGTACAGCTAATATAACTTTAATTAATTGACTCACAAGCATTCATCTTTCATGAGACTCCCACGCGTTGAGCCGATCAACATTTGTCAGTACTACGTATTTCTTTCAATATAAATGTCCAACTCGTTTCAGTTGGACTTTTCGCATTGGAAGAGAACGTTTATATCTATTTGTTGAGTTTATGAAATAGACGAATTTGAAAAGTTGTTGAAATTTATTTTACATATTTATATATAAATTTATATAAATTTATTATATATATATATATATATATATATATATATATGTATATATTTAATAAAATTAAAAGATTATAAAAATAATGCAATGTTTATTGTGATTATATGGTCTTATATTGCTTAAATGTAAATTCTTATTTCAAACTTAGAGGTATTTAAACTGAAATAATTACAACATATTGTTGATTTTCAGAACTGGAGAAAAAAATTTTCACTACAAAAGGAGATTATTTCGTCAGCATCTGTAACATTAACGGTAAGTCCCATTTTAAAACTGGCAACATACAATGTACTTCAAAGAAGGTCCTGGTTATAGAAAGATTACTGGCAAAGACATGCGTCCAGTAATGCTTCCTTAATAAATTTAATCATGCATTATTACGTTTAACTCCTAGCACTATATATAGAAGTGGTATTCTAATGATTACAGCTGCTTATATTTATTCTTGTTCTATATATATAAGAAGGAAAGAATTATACATTTTTCATGCGTTTTTATTGAATTGTTTAATAAAATTATATTTTGTTTCATTTCTTTCTTGACTGTTAGCTTCTATAACAAACATTTTTACACTACATTCTTGAGGTTCAACGGATGTTCGTTTGATACTCTTTCAGTCTTATGCCCAGAAGTCAGTTGTGAACACGGAATTTGGTATATTACGTTGCTTGTGTTGTTTATCGGTAAACTGTCTTATAGTGGTTTAATTTCTGATATGTTAATATTAACTAGTCAATGTATAACTCTAATCTTCTCTTTAATTAAGTTTTTGGCTAATTCTCAAATGATCATTTCACACACGCTATTGAATCTGTTTTTAGTAATTTTTTAATTTTCATTATTGTTTCGTTATTGTAACTCCATTTTTGCGTACAATCCAGGTAACTGACCCTGATTATCAGTTTTTACGTTGTTTAATACAACCCAATCCTTGATTTAATATTATGTATTTCTCAAAGCGCATGCATAAAAAACCTATTAAAAAAATGAATCTAAATTTTTTATTTCATTTTTCTCGTGTTTAAATGAAAACGGAGTTACCTACTGCGGTTCTTCCTAGCGACCTCGAATCTAATCCCAGAGTCCTGCGACAACTCCGATTTTATTCTTGATAGGATGTTATTATTAGGAAATACTTATGTACTCAACACGGTTAGATTCAGACATCAGAGGTTCGAAATCAGTGATAAATTTCAAGAGACAGTATAAATTTGCCATTTTCTTTAAAACTTCTTTATTTTTATTTTTTTATGCATTAATTTACATAAATTTATTTGTTATGTATCACTGTTATCCAATTTTCGTAAATTTCTGTAAAGCCATTTGATTCGATGATTTCTCCCAGCATCGTAATTTAAATGTTATATACACTGGTATTTTGTTTATCAACATTTATTCGCAGTCATTTATCCGCTGACAAACGTAATTCTGTGCATATACTTTGGCGAATACATTGTACGTTGGCCCACTTACATCCGCCTTAATAATGACAATCAAGAATTCGTCTGATATCATATTAATTAAAGCAGCACACTTTGTACACGTCGCATGTAAATTTGCCTAGGATCAGTTGCGAATGATGAAACATTTACGAGAATTCCACAAGACTGGCGAGTAGTTCGGTTAATCTTCTAACGAAATGTCAACATTTTCGAAAATATAAATCTTTTACCGTATGTTTATCGGCGAAAATGTTTATTTAGGATTAACAATTTTATCGGTATGCATTATGCACGTTTAACGGGGATGCCCGAAGAATTCCGCTCGCTCTCGTTTCGGTAAATAGAAGACAGGCCGCTCGCGTACTACTTATACAACCGATGATTTGTAATAACGAAATATAAACTTGTAAATTTCACGCTTCATGATCCTAATTAAACAAGATACGTCTCTCGGTACGTGTTAAAGCGATAGCTGATAAAGAAAGGCTTTGGAGTCTTTGGCGACGTCGGGCCAGCAGTATAACTAAATGATTTCGCACCGATGAGAGTGTCTAACCCGAGCAATCAATGAGTCCGTGTTTATGTTAATGGAGCAAGCGTGCGGCACGCAACTATGTACATAATACGCTCGATCGCCTCCGCGCGTATATATATATATATATAGTGAACACACATTTATTAGGCCCACTAAATATGAGCAATATCCGACGAAACTCGCAGCGTTCATCACCTTTTAATTGCTATCTCAATTTATAATTGCTGATATTTTACAGCGGGCTTCGATCGATATTCCGCTTGTTTTAATTAATGACATCATTCCTGATTATTTGATGTGTTTATTATTTGTTTTTTTCACGATTTACATGAAACACGAGTACAAGGCAGCTAATGTTCCGTAATGTTGCACAAAACTATATCGAGATCGTTATATAAGTTTACGACTTGCAACCCAACAGGTTAAGCACTATTCACTCTTTGGAGAACGTGGATAATATCCAGCTAGGCAAGATTACATACGGGCAAATCCATGAAAAAGTAGGGAAATTGTTTTTTTCATAATTCTAGGCCCAACATTGTCCTTGACCATATGTGTTCGTGTTTATTCGTTCGAAGCAATATTTCACACTCATGAATCATCTTTACTAATCGTAATATACTCGAGGATGTAAAATAAATGTAAATCATTTGGTTTGGATGAAACATGTGGGACTTGGGGATTTTTTAGGTCGTGAATTTACAATTTCAAAATGGCGGATTCGATATGGTGAAAAAAATATCCTAAAAGTCATTTAATTTAGACAAAACACAAAACGTCCAATATACTTATATTATTCATCCGGTAAGAAGTTTCTTTTTTGGACGAATAGTGGACGTACATTGGACGTCCAAATATGAACGGATAATGGATGTACATACTTGTATTACGTTGATTGGACTCGATGGACGTCCAATGTGGACTTCCTCGCCAGTGACAATTCGACGTACACTGGATGTACTTTGGTATAAATATACCATTATTATGACGTACAACACTAAAAGGATCAAATTTTGTAAACGCAGTCATGTTTGTACTTTACACATTTCTGATGACAATGATATGAAGACAAAAATTCGTTAGAATGCCAATTTACGATTCCGGCGTTTTTTATGCTTATAATTGTGCAATACAAACGGAATATGCATTATATGAACGAATATTTGTATATCGAAACATTTTTTCGGATACAGGAAAAACATTTCCAATAGCCAATAGCAATGAAACAAATGATGATGAACAATGTCAAGTTCAAGTTTATCCTGAGCGAGGATTTTACTAGGTACAATGGTATTGACAGCGTAGATTCAATGAGAATCACTTATTGATCGTGAATTCATATAGTATATATATATATACTACTACATGTATGTACATCTAAAAACATAGATAAACAGTAACATTGGTACGAAGAGAAATGATTATTCATTGCTGCTCCAGTACGTCCATAGAGCCTCCGCAGGACGTATTCGTTGTAATCATCGTGGTGGATCAAAAGAACAACAAAAGGAAGATATAGCATATTGCCCATGTTGCATTGTCTTAGCGGTCGGCATTGAGCGAATAGAACGTCAATCAGTCGTTGATATAATGATTTTACCAAGACATCAACCTGTCGCGTATACGCGAATCCCGATGGTTGTTCCCCGCAGGCTCGAATAACAACGTAGATAGATGGAGAGGGAGAGGGAGAGGGAGAGAGCGAACATGTATTACATATGAACGGGGCAGGCTACGGTCGCATCCGTCGATCAATTGTGCCGCTCCATTCCAGGCCAGGAAATGTCAAGGTTCCACCTCGATGGTATTTCATCTTCGTGACTCGCCGCGGACGCATGGAAAACACCGTGATATCAAACGTAATAGAACAATGATGACGGAGGCACCGTAATCTGCAGTTGAACGCGATGTGCTTGAATGGGTTTCTATAAATTCGTCAGGCAAAGCTACCGCTTCGGGCGATGTGCAAAGTGATAGTCATTGCGGTATGTTTTTGCAAATGTGTCAGTTACTTATGTTTTCTATTTATTTGTAGTGAAATCAGGATTGAATTCACAGTCGAGCTTGATGCGTACGTATTTCTTTTTTCTTTTTGTAATTAATTTTAAGTGATATTGTTTATTAATAATGTATTGTAATGGTTTATCACATCAAGCTAATGTATATTTCAGGATATTTTAGTGAAAATGGTTCGTCGACTTTACTGGCAAAATTCATCAGAGTCTGACTCCAAGGAGATTGATGGACGTGATGTAGGAGAACAATTATGATTTATTCGTTATGTCGTATCATGTCACATTTATGATAATACTGTTATTTATGATATTCTAATATCTAATATACCAAGTTATGATCATGGTATATATATGATCGCAAGACATAATCCCTAATAGTACTGATTTTTTAAGGGCCATTTTATGACCATCTATTGACAATAACGAAATGCCATTTGATGACAAGTGGACATCACCGTAACTGCTGTCAAATTCTGTTGAATTTAATACTATAGAATCTGCCTTATATACATCATATTTGACATTTATATAAAAAGTTATTGCATAAATTTCAATGCTTTATTTATAGTTCATCAATATATGTATATATGATAAAAATTACCTTACAATACTTTAGAGAAATGATTATTTTTCGTAACTGCGTAACCTAAAGATTACAAACGCACGAGTGAAAATGATAATAAAAATACACTGAAAAAAATTTGTTATTTTCAAGTAAATATTTACTTGCATGAAGAAAAGATTTTTTTGAATGAAGTAAGATTTACTAAAAAGAAGGAAACATTTTCTCAATTCAAGTAAATATTTACTTGAAAATAACAAATTTTTTTTTTTCAGTAAATATAAGCTTTTCAGAAATTCCCCAAAGATTCTACTCCCAAGTATCGACAATTATTCACTTGCATCATCATTTTTCGCCACTATTCACCCTTCATAAATTTATGAATATCGTTGAGATGTTTTCATGAAACGTGAGTTTCTCAAAGTTTTTGGATGTGCTCTTTACGAGTTTAAAATCATTTTTTGCATATTACTTTTCAGTTCTTCAATATGGCGATTTAATCGAACAAAACCGCGATTAAAATGTAAAACTTGTTTAGTAATAGTATATTAAGCAACAAGTGCGCGAAGACAATTTTAACGTTGCGCACTAGTTGCTTACGATATTTTATGCAATTCTGTTGATTTGTGCGCAAAGTGTCACTTTGCGCACAGAATTGTATAAATTATATTTTTCGTACTATGAAGAAGTTCAAATTCAAATTTCAAAATGGTGCCATTAAAATATCACGATTGGCATAATTAAGACAATTAATTATAATTTGTTCGGTAATATTGGATTCGCTTTTTCAAACTTTTAAGTTTCTAGTCCTGATTCATGGTCAAAACTTGTAAAATATAAATTTCATATATTATCATTGTCAAATTGGTGTTGTTTGACAATTTGGCAGCTAAATATTAATGCCCGTCAATTATCAGATTGATAAATTAATAACAGATTCATGATCAAAACCCAAGACAACGTAGGTTTCGTATATTATTTTCATCGATAGATTAGCCGGTTTTTAAAGATTTTGTCAGCAAATTTGACAGCTGTCAATTGTCAGATTATCAACTTGACACCAGATTCATGATCAATGACTCATACACGGAATGTTTTTCAATCATCGTCTTGTACTTTTCTTATAAATCACCAATGTTTCGTCTTTCCTATATATGCTTTCATATATGCATGTCTTGTGTATTTATGATCGACCTTTGATGACTTAACCTATATATAGTTTGTCATTACACATTTTCATTCGCAATCATTTATTATATCGCCAAACGTTTTCGTTTGTGAATAAATTCATTGTAAAATTGAAATGAAATAAATACTGATCATTCTCCATGCACTTTACTTAACGGCACATATAACGTAATCGTCCACCATATGATAATAAGTACTGCTTGGTACCTGGCACCCTTGAGAGTCTTTAAAATACTTTGTGTACCACTATAATACAGTAATCTCGCGGTAATACGTATCCAGTATCATTATTGGAGTGTATATACTGTAATAACGTACACGAGTAGGTACTATACGTGTAGTACTTAGGAGGCAAGGTAGGACGTTCGTACGCTAATGAATTCGTGTCGCTGGCGAGCGCACAAGACCGGGTGCAATTCCATGCACGCACGGGAGGACGCGCTATCATATCGTAATAATACGGACCAGGCGCGATCGTCCGCTCCTGTGCGATACTTTAATTAAACGTCGACGTTAAAAAAAAAAAAGAAACGTCGATGCGCGAATTTTGCGCCAGCGGTGCGCGTATGCATATAAATTCGCGTACGAGAGCAGAGAGCGGCCGTGGATCGCCATCGGATCGGCTCGAAGAGCAATATATATACGTCCATGTAATAAACAATAATAATCGCGGTAGCGGTACGAGAAGGCCTTGGAAGTCTCCTCTCGTTCGCGGTGGCACGCCCACCGCTACCATCTCGCCAGCAAAAGAAAATATTGCCGCGGCAATCAACGGTTTTACACCTGGGCTCAGCATCAGGTCGCGGAGTAGACTCAAACCGAGAAAAATCACCGATCCCCCTACTCTTATACTGGCCACCCATTTTCTCCCATCCTCGTCCGGTCAGTACTGGTCTCGCTTGCACTTTCTTATTATCGCGCTCCTCGGCGGCGGAGGCACGTTCGATGCCTATACGTGATGCACAGTTTACGCGCGTGGCCGAATCGCTGTCAGTTGCAAATCGGTCCATTCCAGCGGCTTTTATTCGCAAATATTATACTGGGATATTCGTCCTCTCGAAATCGGGGCTTTGCTTCTCGTTACGATTGCTCAATGCCGAGCTAACTCCAGCATATCGAACTACAAAACTGGTCGATACGTTTCAAGATTCCATACAACTTCGGAAAGTCATGTGTCCTCCATACTATTAAGGCTCTTAATATGATGTTTGATGGATGTCAGAATGTAAAAATTCGAATGAACAATAAGGACCAGTGATGAGAACTTTTCGAGTGGCATGGAAAAGCTACTATAGTGAAAATGGAAGAGTAGACATTAAGAGTATAAATCGTGATACGAAATAGAAAGAGTATGAAAAAAGTACATCAGGTACATATTAGTCCTGAACAGGAGGAGGAATACGCAAGGATCGAAAGAAGAAGAAGGTAAGGTCATCAGTGGCAGGAAGAAGGGCAATCAAGCATGAAGAAAGAATCAAAAAAGAATTGAACTGGAATGCTGCCGGATCGTATAAAGAGAAGAAAAGGTATAGACAAATAAAAGCATAAGGAAAGAAGAGACTATTTTTGGGGATGGGTGAGGAAGGGTGATGATGGAAAATTATGATCGTAGAAAGCCTTCACAACGGGAATTAAGTCCATGGAATGTTTATAATTCTTGCTGCCAATTCTTTGCCTTGTCTAATATTATTGGTTCCTTGACCTAATAATCATTGACCATATGCATAAACAAACAAACACTTGAAAATAACTTGATTTGATTATCAATCTTAAAGCAAATCACATTCAAATCAGGATCTTTCAGGATGATAGTACTGACGTCATCGAAATCTCAGTCCTGAATGAAGTAAAATACAAACTCATGGTTCTCTCGGCTGTTGAATGACATCTGCTCGATCCTAAACAACAAAATCAATTTCTCAATGTCGTTATAGAGGGGTTGAGCAAGAAAAAAAAAAGTGGACGTAACTATGGTGAAACACAAAGAGGCAGGATGCGACATTGATCGCTCGCGTAATGCGTTAGTTCCTGCGGAGGTTCATTCATCGTTTTTTATTAGGAGGAACCTGCCATAGCGCTCGCCACTCGCTGTTGCAACTGGATTAGCTGACCATCCGAGATGAATAGTATCGCGAACCCGTAGTGTCTGCTTAACGTTATTTTTTGCCGCTTTCGATCGTCTTCAGTTCGTCACGGGATGGAAGACGTTGTGACCCGACCTTCTTCTTATACGCTTATATTCTTGGCCATTTTATTTTCTCCTTTCTGGTCACGACCAAAAACACCTTTTGGAAAACCCGACGTTGTGTCTCAGGTTTGTCCTTGCAAGTTCTTAAATCATTCAAAGTCGATGCGGAGCAAAATAACCGTTGGTGAGATGGCGAGACGGACATTTGCGACGGTTGAATGCCGATACGAAACACTGATTTAACCTTTCATTTTTATCCGAATCGACCATGCGAGTCCTCTGGAAGCTTCGGATTTATAGGATCGGAAATGACCTCATGTTTGTCGAATAAAAGAAGGACATTTTACCGTTAATCTTAATTTTAAAAGTTAATGTTAAATGTGACCTTAAACGTTTTTTTACAATTTAAAATGTCTAGTAAGCAATTCATCAGAAATTATTTATCGTTATCAATCAATGACTAACATGATACCGTATTTATTGATAATATACATATATATATGAACACAGCCCCATTAACCGTTTAACTTGCAATTTAAAATAACAAGAAGCGCTGCATTACCAATCTTATAATTCTGCCGTCTAATCGTCGTAAAGATACTCCAGTGAAACATCCGAATCGATAAATACAACAGAAAACAAACGCATTCCCAAGCTTCCCGAGCATAAATAAATGTTGCTCGTCGCTTTCCATTCACTCCGCTCTTAACATGACCGTAGAGCTGTAGGACGAAAAGGAAGAAATCGAACACCGCAGGATGAACAGAGGTTGGAATTAGGTATTCAATGCATTCATTAAGCGTGCATCCATTCATGCGGCAGCTCCAGAAATACGGTTCGTGGGAGAGGAGCTTGAAGAAAAGGAAGCTTCATCAAATATCAGTATAGTTGCGCACTTTCCCGTGACCGTTTTCTTATCGGCGGGGTTTTATCGAAGCATGAACCGGTCCTTACTCGTATACATGGCGTCGTTAATCGTAATCACTCAGGCTCGTTACTATTACATTGAATCATCGGCACTCTCGTGCTCGGAATTTACTATCGAGATTGCCAACGAAGGTCAAACTCGCCACCCGAACCCACTGCCGTTTAACCCTTCTTATCAGGTTAGTCGAGCCTACATATATACGTGTTGTGTTATTTTTGTCGCACGGATGGCATATGTGCTTTAAACAGGTTTCGGGGAAATTAAGTTGCAGAACAACGTGAAGGACTCAACTGCTGAATGACGACTTATGAGGGTGGCAATTTTTGTTGAACGAGATCAAGATTTTATATTATCTCGGATTCGCGAGAGTACGCCAGCGTCGACGAATAACTTCTCCAAATGACTGAATGCATAAACTGTATAGGCCTTAATCTAAAGATGGATCAGGATAAATTATGGATGAGGGAAATATAATTGACCAATCGGATGTGAATGTTGGATGAATATGAACAAGAATATCGGAGGCCAACAAAATTTGATTGATTGGTGTAAAGTTGGGCACTCTTTTCAAAAATGCGAATTTTCCACTCATTCTAAAGTGCGCAATTTCACTATTGACACAAAGAGTAAAATATTTCTCTTAAACAGCAATATTAAATATTGCTATATTTATGCAATATTTAATAGAGCAATATTTTACTCGATGTCATTTTTTGAAAAGAGTGACTCAATTTTCACTCCAAGAAATTTAGAGGGCCAGCACCAAGAACCATTTGGGGTCGTGTAAAGTCACGGAGGCATTTTTTTTTATAAACTTCGTCATTAATGTATCTGAAGTAAAAGAGTCAATATTTTTTTCAAGTCGAGTTACTGAATTTGACGATATCAAAAGAGACGTCCGCCATATTGTTTCCGCCGTATTAAATAAAATGGTAATTCTGACATAATAATCATAATCATTGTCGTCGAAAATCTGAAGAACAATAAGAAACTCAGGTTTTTATCGTGACATTCTTCTCGGTTTTCAAAACTATACGCTGCGCTACTCACCCAGAAAATGAAAATGGATTCAAATGATTCAGTAAGAATTCAATCGTTGCTGCCTGAATCAAAGTTGTTGACTGCATAATTTTCCATTCGGAATACTTTTGAATTTTCGAATTTTATAACTTTTTAGGTTTTGAAATTCTTTGAATCCTGTATAAACTTTGAAGGTTAGGAACGATAGATTTGAAGAATTAACAAATATTCAAAAGTATTCAATGTTTGTTTTATCGAATCTTTTTTAATTCCTGTTTTTTTTTTTTTGTAAGTCGAGTAATTGGAATTTCCGAAGTATCCAAATTTTAATTCTTGTTGATTCCCTTTTCGTTTGCTGGGAAGTTTTTTAATTATTCTTTATTTGAAAAAAAAAAACTTTTAAAAAGTATAGTTTGATTCTTATTGGTTCAAAATTTTATCGCAGTCTTATAGGATATTCGAGGTCGGTTTATATATGGATAATCCCTTTAAAAGATCCTTGGTAGTAATGGAAATTGCCATGCCACTCCCATGCTAGCAGCTAGACAGCGCCATGCTAGAATTGTTCTTCTTCATGTGCGCATGCGTACTGGGCAAAACGTGACGATTCTAGAATGGCGCTGTGTAGCCAATGGTAAAAAAGAGGACGCAATGTGGTCATAAAGTGCTCTTTAAGTCCTCTTACGCACCGATTTCGGAGCTCTTTTTTAAACGTTCTCTTTAAGAGCTCTTTAAGACGACTTTTAAAAAAAGATCTCCGAAATCGGTGCATAAAAGGACTTAAAGAACACTTTATGACCACATTGCGTCCTCTTTTTTACCATTGCTGTCTGGGGCTGCTGAGTGGCATCGCGATTTCTACCAGGGATGAGTTGATAACACATATCATTTAAATTGATCAATTTTCGTATTCGTTTTAAAATGTTATCATTTTTTCATGAACATACGTGATTTTTAATATCGACACCATACACAACGCCCGGAAAGGTAGTATAAAAATAGATAACATTTCCTATATTTGATATATTTGAAAAAAACAGACTCTGAATTCACGGCGAACCAATTTGTTATCCTGGCAGATTTAAAAATCGAACTCGTTTCAAAAATATCTTTATAACTTTTATAATCAGCCCCATGAATGGAGGCAAGCGTATCATTAATCTTTTTTCGCAAAAAGTAAACCCGGATGGCTACTTGAAGAAGTCCACCGCATGGGTCGGGGAGTAATAATTGTTTTGTTGTTTTTCTTTTTTTTTTGTTTTAATGCCAAAAAAATCGCACTTATGCGCGCAATGCGACGCCACTGGTTGCACGCGACTAACAAGAGCATGCCGCCGCGCCGCCGCTGCTCCGGCGATCGCCGTCGGCAAATACATTCCTCCCCTTCTCTCCTTCTAATTATTTTTTCTTCATTTTCGCTATGCATTGACCTACACACGTGCGCGTGCACATAGATGTACCTACCTTGCTGTGCATCAATCTCTCTCTCTCTCTCTCTGCCCATCCCCGTCTTTCGGCATTTATTTCTTTTTCTTTGCTTCAAAGTTTGTTTTTTTTGTTTTTTCTTCATTTCATCAACTCACGAAGAAAAAATACCTATACGAATAAAAGAAAACATTGCGTATAGAAAATAAAAGTAAAATTAACGAAATTATCATGTACTTTTTTATTGTAAATTACAATATATATGTGTTCAATCTATATTCATATGAATTCCTGTACATCTACAGTTGATAACATCGAAACTGCTGTAATGAACTTGAGGTTAAATTACCTGTTAATTGCACGTGGCTTAATTAATAAGCGTTCACGTGACGCGCGTGGTATGGCGAAAGAAATCTTGATTTTTTAAAAATAAAATTAAAATCGTTTGTGAAATCGGATTTTGAGTCTTTCAAGATTTTCATAATCTGAAAACACATCTGATAAATATTAATCAGTAACATTGTACACTAAAGATATTTAAAAATTATTAAAATTAAGATAAAGAGATTTTAATGATAGAACTAACAAAAACATAAATGATGATTATGATACTATTAAACAAATTAGAAAATAAAGAAGGAAAATAATTTAAATAATAAATCAAAGTTAAACCAGACTTGATTAAAGAAGAAAATGAAAATTGGTTTTGATTTAAATGATCTGGTTCCGGACAATAGTATTTTTCATAAAATACATTTTACGTCCGCAATATATCCTAATGGAAAATGACACCAGTTTTTGCCTAATTTTTCTGGAAGAAAAAAAAAATATCATTTGTAAACATTCACATCAATTTTTCTGCATTTTCAGATAGAATGTAGTACTACATTGAAATGAAATAATGCATACATTTCATAAAAAGTAGTTTGATTGTGAATAAGGACAGCCATCGTAATTACATCGATTGGAAGAGTCGTATATATATACATACACACATAGGAAATTATGAAGAGATGAAGGGAAGCTGCGCAGAAGGTAAAGACGAAGATAAACTAAAAAATAAGAAGATAACGAACAAGAGGAGGATGAAGAAGAAGAAGGAGAAGAAAGAGAGTGCCTATTCGAGATAAACATCGAAACCCCGCCCGATACCAGCGAGGCTACTTATCCTCTTTGCTCTTTTATCCTGTCGTCTTCCTCTCTTCCGTTTCAACGTCGCCGCCGTCCTCGTCCCTGTGTGTCGCGATCTTGTTCCTCTCCGTGAACCTCCTGACCCTCTAGCGCCCTGCCTCGATCCTCGTAACATTGGATCTAACGACACTTGCCGTGGCACTTTTATTTTTTGGCCGAGGCCCGCAGAAACGGAATCGTGGTTTCTGTCAAAATCGAATTTATCTTGCTCGTTAACGTTTTTAGGACAATATTCGATGTGTAGCGCGTTTAATTTATCTCGCTGATATTCTCGTTACAAAATTTATGAACGAGAAGCAATTGAAAGCGTCATAAATTTCGGAAACAGGGAACAAACCGAGCTGTTAATATATTAATAAGTTGAGAAAAAAAAAATAAATGAAAAACAAAAAGGTTACAATGTATTCCAACAGTTTTTTAGATGTCTTACTTTTTTTTTAATTATTTTGTGATTTCGAATTCAACTTTGGGCGAATCATTTACATCGACTTTCATCGTACGTGGGGAATTGAGTTTTTGGCCGAACATTTCATCCTATTCCCTCATTTATTTTTCATCGTGTCTTCTAATCTTCATTGACTACATATATACATATTTGATTTACATTGTTGAACAAGACAAACTGAATTTATATATTTTTTTTTTTTTTTTTTTTTTTTTTTTTTTTTTTTTTTTTTTTTTTTTTTTTTTTTTTTTTTTTTTTTTTTTTTTTCTTTTTTTTTTTATTTTTTTTT